>ML107897.1:0-27942 GCA_003697995.1 Taxidea taxus jeffersonii | reverse complement strand
GGATGGGATTTTGATAGGCATTGCATTAAATGTGTAGATAGCTTTAGGTAGCATAGACATTTTCACAATGTTTATTCTTCCAATCCATGAGCATGGACCATTTTTCCATTTCTTTGTGTCTTCCTCGATTTCTTTCATGAGTACTTTATAGTTTTCTGAGTATAGACTCTTTGCCTCTTTGGTGAGGTTTATTCCTAGGTATCTTATGGTTTTGGGTGTAATTGTAAATGGGATTGACTCCTTTATTTCTCTTTCTTCTGTCATGTCGTTGGTGTAAAGTAATGCAACTGATTGTTGTGCATTGATTTTGTATCCTGACACTTCACTGAATTCCTATACAAGCTCTAGCAGTTTTGGAGTGGAGCCTTTTGGGTTTTCTACATATAGTATCATATCATCTGCAAAGAGTGAGAGTTTGACTTCTTCCTTGCCGATTTGGATGCGTTTGATTTTTTGTTGTTGTTGTCTGATTGCTGAGGCTAGGACTTCTAGTACTATGTTGCATAGCAGTGGTGATCACGGACATCCCTGCCGTGTTCCTGACCTTAGCGGAAAAGCTCTCAGTTTTTCTCCATTGAGAATGATACTTGCAGTGGGTTTTTCATAGATGGCTCTGATAATATTGAGGTATGTGGCCTCTATCTCTACACTTTGAAGAGTTTTGTTTAGGAAGGGATGCTGTACTTTGTCAAATGCTTTTTCAGCATCTATTGAGATTATCATATGTTTCTTTTTCTTTCTTTTGTTAATGTATTGTATCACATTGATTGATTTGCGGTTGTTGAGCCAACCTTGCTGCCTTGGAATAAATCCCACTTGGTCGTGGTGAATAATCCCTTTAATGTACTGTTGGATCCTATTGGCTTGTATTTTGGTGAGAATTTTCGCATCTGTGTTCATCAAGGATATTGGTCTGTAATTCTCTTTTTTGGTGGGACCCTTCTCTGGTTTGGGGATCAAAGTGATGCTGGCCTCATAAAATGAGTTTGGAAGTTTTCCTTCCATTTCTACTTTTTGGAAGAGTTTCAGGAGAATAGGAATTAATTCTTCTTTAAATGTTTGGTAGAATTCCCCTGGGAAGCCATCTGGCCCTGGGCTTTTGTTTGTTTGGAGATTTTTGATGACTGTTTCAATCTCCTTACTGGTTATGGGCCTATTCAGGTTTTCTATTTCTTCCTGGTTCAGTTTTGGCAGTTTATATGTCTCTAGGAAAGCATCCATTTCTCCCAGATTGTCAAAGTTGTTGGCATAGATTTGCTCATAATATGTTCTTATTATTGTTTTTATATCTTTGGTGTTGGTTGTGATTTCTCCTCTTTCATTCATGATTTTATTTATTTTGGTCCTTTCTCTTTTCTTTTGGATAAGTCTGGCCAGGGGTTTATCAATCTTATTAATTCTTTCAAAGAACCAGCTCCTAGTTTCGTTGATTTGTTCTATTTTTTTTTTGTTTGTTTCTATTTCATTGATTTCTGCTTTGATCTTTATTATTTCTCTTCTCCTGCTGGGTTTAGGCTTTCTTTGTTGTTCTTTTTCGAGCTCCTTTTCATGTAGGTTTAGGTTGTGTATTTGAGACCTTTCCTGTTTCTTGAGAAAGGCATGTATTGCTATATATTTCCCTCTCAGGACTGCCTTTGCTGTGTCCCACAGATTTTGGACCATTGTGTTCTCATTATCATTTGTTTCCATGGTTTTGTTCAATTCTTCTTTAATTTCCTGGTTGACTCATTCATTTTTTAGAAGGATGCTGTTGAGTCTCCATGTATTTGGGCTCTTTCCAAATTTCCTCTTGTGATTGAGTTCTAGCTTCAGGTCATTGTGGTCTGAAAATGTGCAGGGAATGATCCCAATCTTTTGATACCAGTTGAGACCTGATTTATGACCCAGGATGTGATCTATTCTGGAGAATGTTCCATGGGCACTAGAGGAGAATGTGTATTCTGTTCCTTTGGGATGGAATGTTCTTAATATATCTGTGATGTCCATCTGCTCCACTGTGTCATTTAAGACCTTTATTTCCTTGTTGATCTTTTGCTCGGATTATCTGTCCATTTCAATGAGGGGCATCTTAACGTCCCCTACTATTATTGTATTCTTGTCAATGTGTTTCTTTGATTTTGTTATTAATTGGTTTATATGGTTGGCTGCTCCTTTGTTAGGGGCATAGATATTTAAAATTGTTAGATCTTCTTGTTGGACAGACCCTTTGAGTATGATATAGTGTCCTTCCTCATCTCTTACTATAGTCTTTGGCTTAAAATCTAATTGATCTGATATAAGGATTGCCACCCCAGCTTTCTTCTGATGTCCCTTAGCATGGTAAATTGTTTTCCACCCCCTCACTTTGAATCTGGAAGTGTTTTCGGATCTAAAATGAGTTTCTTGTAGGCAGCGTATGGATGTTTGTTTTTTTTTTTTTTATCCATTCTGAAACCCTGTATCTTTTGGTTGGGGCCTTTAGCCCATTTACGTTCAGGGTAACTACTGAGAGATATGAATTTAGTGCCACTGTATTGCCTGTAAGATGATTATTACTCTGTATTGCCTCTGTTCCTTTCTGATAATACTTCTAGGGTCTCTCTTTGCTTAGAGGACCCCTTTCAATATTTCCTGTAGAGCTGGTTTGGCGTTTACAAATTCTTTCAGTTTTTGTTTGTCCTGGAAGCTTTTTATTTTCTCCTTTTATTTTCAATGATAACCTAGCTGGATAAAGTATTCTTGGCTGCTATACTTCTGTTTTTAAGCACTTCTCAACTAAGATGTTTCCTAGAATGTAGTTTATGACATTTTTAGCTGAGTGTTATTTTAGTTCAACATTTTGTTAGAATCACAAATTAGTTAGGAATCATTACAAAATGATTTTGAGAAACTTTGAAGGACACATTAAGCATAGTGTTAATGCGGTGAGTGGAAGAGACAAAAATTCTATAATGTTCATGCTGAAATATTTTGGAGCACAAAGATTCAAGTTGTTTGTAAATATATATTTGAAACAGTGATTCAGTACTATGTTCTTTAAGTTAGAAAAACACATACTTACTGTGTACTGCTTACAGAGAATTTCTTTTTTTTTACAGAGAATTTCTTAAGAACACTTTACAGCAAATTATAATGAAGTGTTTAAAAATACTACTTACAATATATATCTGAGCATTTATCTGAGAGATGCATTCAGCATGTGCAATTTCAGTGAGTGGAACACATGGCCACTCTAAAATGCTTGTATTAAACTGTTGAAATAAAAGTTTTTTTTAAAATTTTATTTATTTATTTGACAGACAGAGATCACAAGTAGGCAGAGAGGCAGGCAGAGAGAGAGGGGAAAGCAGGCTCCCCGCGGAGCAGAGAACCCGATGTGGGGCTCGATCCCAGGACCCTGAGATCACGACCCGAGCTGAAGGCAGAGGCTTTAACCCACTGAGCCACCCAGGTACCCCTGAAATAAACTTTTAAAAAAATATTTTATTTATTTATTTGACAGAGAGAGAGACAGGCAGAGGGAGAGGGAGAAGCATGCTTCCTGCTAAGCAGGGAGCCCGATGCGGGGCTCGATCCTGGGACCCTGAGATCATGAGTGGAACTTAAGGCAGACGCTTAGCTAACTATGCCACACAGGCACCCCTGAAGTAAACTTCTTGTAAGATGTATCTAAAAGTGACATATAGACCTATTTAGCCCAGGATTATTTCAGGAAATAGAACACACACCCAGCCTCTCATACTTACAATTTAGTGTTCAAGAACAGTTCTTTTAAGATGTATCTGAGCACCAAATTGAAATATCAATTTAGCAGAGTATCATTTCAGTGAGTGGAACACATGACCATTCTGTATTGCTTATACAGACCTGCATAAAAGCATCTCTTACAAGAGTAATCTAAGAAGAAATTGAAAGATTCATTAAGTACAGCATGGATTCATTAAGGTGAATATATGGTACTTTATAGCTTATACTCAACTATTTAAGAACACTTTTTACTAGCAGATACTTTTAAAATAAGTTATAAAGATTTTATGTATTTCTTTGAGAGAAAGAACACAAGAGGGGTGAGGGTCAGAGGAAGTATCAGTTTCCCCACTGAGAAGGGATCCCGATGTGAGGCTCGATCCCAGGACTCCAGGATCATGACCTGAGCCAAAGGCAGTTACTTAAGGACTGAGCCATCCAGGCACCCAATTACTTAAAAATTTTATTAAGTACATTGTGATTTCAGTGAATGGAACACATGCCCACTCTGTAATGCTTATACCTAACAGTTTAAGAACACTATTGTAAAAATGTATCATCTTAGCAGTAACTCGACACTGAATTCTGTACAATGTGATTTCAGTGAATGATACAAATGGGCATTGCAATGTGTACACAGAACTGTTTACAAATATTTCTGATAATATGTATTGGAAACTATGTGAAAGATGCAAACATCGGTGTTATTTGAAGAATGGAACATGTCCATAGTTGAAATGCTTATACTGAAGTGATTAAAAACACACGAATTCATCACAACGTGACTACACTGGGTGAAACACATTTTTCCCTCCGGAATACTTATACTGAAGTGTTAGAAAAGAGGCATTCAGAACATTTTGTTTCAAGGATTAGAACAGAAACCTACTCTATAATGCCCATACTTGAGTATTATATTTAGTTTTTTAGTTACTTTATATTGTTAGTATTTAATAACTTCATACTTTAGTGTTTAAGAATACTTATGCATTAAAAAAGAGTACTTATTAAAAAATGTACCTTAGCACCTGTTGAAAGGCACTTTCTACAGGGTGTTTTCATTTGTTTAATGAGTGGAACACATGGCCACTCTAATGCTAATACAGAACTATTTAAGAACACTTTCTACAAGATGTGTCTAAGCAACTATAGAAATGTCTTCAGTATGGTGTGATTTTAGTGAGCGAAAAAATGACTACTCTGTAATGCTCACACAACACTCTTTACAAACACTTCTTACAGTATGCATTCCAAAGCTACTTGAAAGTTGCATTCACCACAGACACATAACAGTGAATGTGTCATATTCTCAGTCTCTAATGCTTTACAGTATTTATAGGCACATTTACAAGGTGTGTCTAAACATAAATATTCTGTAATATTTATAGTGAGATGTTTAAGAATATCTCATCTTGGGGCACCTGGGTGGCTCAGTGGGTTAGGCCTCTGCCTTTGGCTGAGGTCATGATCTCAGGGTCCTGGGATCGAGCCCCACATCGGGCTCTCTGCTCAGTGGGGAGGCTGCTTTCCCCTCTCTCTCTATGCCTGCCTCTCTGCCTATTTGTGATCTCTGTCTGTCAAATAGGTAAATAAAATCTTTAAAAAAAAGAATATTTCATCTTTAGAGGAAAATATTTTATTTTATTATTTTTCCAGTGTGAAATAAATTTACTTTTTTTATTTTTTGCTCTTATGTTCAATTAGCCAACTTCATTAGTTTTTTTCCAAGTGTGTAAATTCCTATAGGTTTATTTATTTTATTAACATACAATGTATTATTCACAGATATCATTAGTTTTTGATGTAGTGTTCAATGATTCATTAGTTGCCTATAACTCCCAGTGCTCAACACCACACGTGCCCTCCTTAATACCCATCATCAACCAGATACCCTATCCCCTGGTCCCCCTCCCTTCTGTAACCCTCAGTTAGGTTCCCAGAGTCCAAGCACCTGTTAGTTAGTACACACCAGCCATGTATTTATTTGTTTTATAATACACTACAAATTTAAACATTACTCTTTAATATCTTATAATACCCAGTTCACATTCAGATTTCTTTGATTCTCTCAAAAATGGCTTTTACAGCTGATTTGTCCCAATTAAGAAATAAATAAGGACCACATGGGCTTTTGGCTGCTGTGTCCCTTTGGTCTCTTTTATTCTGTAAGAGGATTCCCTCCCTTTTCTTTTTTTTGTTTTCATCCCACTGATTTAATGAAAACTTGAATCATTTACCCTTTAGATTATTTCTCATTCTTGATTTGACCGATTATTTCCTTGGAGTGTTTTAAAAGTTTCTTTATCTTCTTTAGTTCCTGTAAGCTGGTAGCTGGATCTAGATAGGAAGGTCCTTCTAATGTGGTCTCTGCCAACCTCCACAGGCTGAACTCATGGCACTTCCCACTCCCTCTCTACTAGTCAGCCAGATGTGACTAAACAAAGGCATTTTGCGCTCTCATTGTGGAAGTTCCTTCACTTTCTTACTCAAACAATTTTTTCATAGCCTAAACCTCACTTCCTTAGGAAAGGAGGACTTCCTTGACTCCCAGATAAGGGCAGACCATTTCCCCACCCCGCTAAGCCCTCTTAGCACCCTGTACAGCTCCTAAAGCCATAAAAGGGAAGATAAAGTCCCTGGTGAATTAGGGGAAAGTGGAACTTTACACATTGCTGCCTTTAATAATTCACTTACTAAATTTTGATTGTATGCACATAAAGCTTTGTGAGTAAATTAGAGATGTGATGGGGAAAAAAGACAGATAATGGTCCCTGCCTCCATGAAGCTTACAGTATATGGCAGGAGTCAGTAAACTGTGACATCTAGCCAAATCCAGCCCACCAACTGTCTTTGTGTGACTTGTAAGCTAAGATATCAAAAGAAGGATAAAGTCCATATATACTATGGAGTATTATGCCTCCATCAGAAAGGATGAATACCCAACTTTTGTATCAACATGGACGGGACTGGAAGAGATTATACTGAGTGAAATAAGTTAAGCAGAGAGAATCAATTATCATATGGTTTCACTTATTTGTGGAGTGTAAGGAATAACACGGAGGACATGGGGAACTGGAGAGAAGGGAGTTGAGGAAAATTGGAGGGGGAGACGAACTATGAGAGACTGTGGACTTTGAAAAACAATCTGAGGGTTTTGTAGGGAAAGTGATGGGAGGTTGGGTGAGCCTGCTGGTGGGTATTATGGAGGGCATGTATTGCATGGAGCAGTGTGTGTGGTGCATAAACAATGAATTCTGGAACACTGAAAAGAAATTTAAAAAATAAATATAAATTAAAATAAAAGAATAATGTGTTGTCATATGAAAATCAAATTGCAGTGTCTATAAATTTATATTTAAATGGGTGCACAACTATTTATTTATGTATTGTCTGTAGCTACCTACAGAAACTATATGGCCCTACAAAGCCTTAAATATTTACTAACAGGCTCTTTCTAGCAAAAGTACGCTGATCCCTGATGAGGGCAAGTTTTTCAAAGTGCAAGGTTGTGTGGCTTGCTCAGTGAGAAGAGCATGCAGCTCCTTACCTCAGGGTCATAAGCCTGAGCCCCCCACATTGGGTGTAGAGACCACTTAAATAAACAAAACAAACAAACAAACAAAATATTATCAAAATACAGACCTATGAGATGCGGGGGGGCATAAAGTCAATATAGGGGGCTTCCAAAAGCATTTTTTAATTAAATAGAATAAATATTAAGTATATCACATGTAGTGAGAAGAAATATTGGTGAAACATTTGTTTCATTTATATATAACCTGTATTTATATTTGTGTGCATGTGCTGTGCAGCTTCCTGACAGCGCATGGGAGATGAATGGGGCACAAACACGTCAGCTGCAAGAGAAAGGGAGCAGGGGACAACAGTAGAAAAGACTGCTGCCCCAAACAACTCCTCAGTCCCGTTTTTATTAGATACAGACAGTAACAAAGGAGCCGAAGAAGGCTACAGATTAATCATATGCCTTGTAGATAAACAAGAGGGAAGGCAATATGTATCTAGTCAGGCAGTACAAAGTTTATAGTTGAGCAAGCACATTCAAAGGGCTCATCTAATTAGCCACAGGTGCTCTCAGGGGAAGGGGAGATAATGGGAAAATGAAGCAGATGGCATTCTGCCCTGAACGGGCCTGGCATTCTCAGCTGCTTGGCTTCCATGAAGCAGGCAGCATTCCACCTTGACTGAGCTGGGCATCCCCAGCTGCTCAGCTTCAAGGATGTACATCACCCTCTCCCCCAGAGACCTGCTGCCAGTATATGTTTTTCTTAAGGCTATATCTAAACATGCTTGGTAACAAGTATAGTTTCTCATGGGCTGTATTTTAAGTAACACATTGTTCGGAGTGGCCGTTACATGCTGCATCACAAAATGAAATATATCTCTTACTGAAGACCATGCTCAAAACTTCTGGGGATGTCTGAGTGCCTCAGTTGGTTAAGCTTCTGCCTTCTGCTCAGATCATGATCCCAGGGTCCTGGGATCAGAGTCCCACATTAGGCTCATTGCACAGCAGGGAGTCCACTCTTCCTTCTGCCTGCAGCTCTCCCTGCTTGTGTGCTCACTCTTTCTCTCTGAAAAACAAACAAATAAATGAATACAATATTTTAGAACAACAACAACAACAACAAGAACAACAACAAAAAACCATAAGGAGGGCACATGTTGTGATGAGCGCTGGGTGTAATATGTAGCTAATTGATCACTGAACACTGTACAGTGACTAACTGAACATAATAAAGAAATAATAGAAATAAATGAAAACAGGGGCGCCTGGGTGGTTCAGTGGGTTAAGCCTCTGCCTTCGGCTTGGTCATGATCTCAGGGTCCTGGGGTTGAGCCAAGCATCAGGCTCCCTGCTGAGCACAGAGTCTGATCCCCTCCCCCTTCTCTCTGCCTGCCTCTCTGCCTAATTTTGCTCTCTGTCAAATAAATAAATAAAAATCTTTACAAAAGAAAGAAATGAAAACACAAAAAAACTTACAGGTACTTAAAGACACAACAGCGGCACCCAAGGTAGCCTTGGGGTACCAGAGAGGGCTTCCTGGAAGAAATGAATCTAAGCAGTGACCTGAAGGCCAAATAAGAATTAGGCAGGTAAAGAAGAGAAAAGATGGTAATCGCATGTGCAAATGCCCTGGGACAAAAGTAAGGCCTTTGGGAGAAACTACCAGAAGTCCAGGACTACTGGAGTTTAGAATGAGATGAGTCTTCTTTATACCCATCATTCTCAATCATACTACCTGTTCATTTTCTTCTTTTTAATGTTTCAAGTATTTTTTGAAGATTTTTATTCATTTATTTGACAGTGAGAGAGAGAGAGAGACAGTGAGAGGGGGAACACAAGCAGGGGGTGGGGGTGGGGGAGAGAGAAGCAGGCTCCCCGCTCAGCAGGGAGTCCAATGTGGGGCTCGATCCCAGGACCCCGGGATCATGACCCGAGCTGAGGGCAGACGCTTAACGACTGAGCCACCCAGGCACCCCTCAAGTATTTTTTTTAATTTAGATTCTACTTAGCATATAGTGTAATATTAGTTTCAGGAGTAGTGTTTAGTGATTCTCACTTACATATAACACCCAGTGCTCGTCATAACAAGTGCCCTCCTTAATATCCATCATCCATTTAGTCCATCTTCCCAACCACCTCCCTCCAGCAGCACTCAGTTTCTTCTCAATACTTAAGAGTCTATTTTATGGTTTGCCTCTCTCTCTTATTATTATTATTACTTCTTTCCCTTATGTTCATCTCTTTTGTTTCTTAAATCCCACATAATGGGTGAAATCATATGGTAATTTGTCTTTCTCTGACTTATTTTTCTTAGCATTAGACACTCCAGCTCCATCCATATCATTGCATATGATAAAATTTCACTCTTTTTTATGGTTGAGTAATATTCCTTTTTATACATGTGCACAACTTTTTTTCCACTCATCAGTCAATGGACATTTGACTTCTTTTCATCATCTGGCTATTGTTGATAAAGCTGGTATAAGATTGGGGTGCATATGCATTTGAATCAGTATATTTCCATCTTTGGGGTACACACCTTGTACTGCAATTGCTGGATATAAGGGTAGTTCTATTTTTAAATTTTGAGGAACTTCCATACTGTTTTCCAGAGTGGCTGTACCAGTTTGCATTCCTACCAACAGTGCAAGAGGCTTCCCACTTCTTTGCATCTTTGTCAACACCTGTTGTTTCCTGTGCTGTTGATTTTAGTTATCCTGATGTGTGTGAGGTGATATCTCATTGTAGTTTTGATTTGTATTTCTCTGATGATGAGTGTTGAGCTTATTTTTATAAGGATGTCTGCCATCTGTATGTCTTCTTGCAAAAAACGTCTATTCATGTCTTCTTCCCATTTCTTAGCTATTATTTGGCTTTTGGGTGTTGAGTTTGACAAGTTCCTTATATATTTTAGATACTAATCCTTTATCAGAATGTCATTTATAAATATCTTCTCCCATTCCAAAGGTTGACTTTTAGTTTTGTTGATTGTTTCTTTTGCTCTGAAGAAGCTTTTTATCTTGATAATGTTCCAACAGTCTATTTTTTGCTTTATTTTCTTTGTGTCCTGAGGCATATCTAGCAAGAAGTTGTTGTGGCTGATGTCAAAGAAGTTACTGCCTGAGTTCTCCTCTAGGATGTTGATGGTATCCTGTCTCACATTTAGGCCTTTCATCCATTTGGAATTGATTTTTCTGTAGGGTGTAAGAAAGTGGCCCAATTTCATTCTTCTGCATGTAGCTGTCCAGGTTTCCCAACACTGTTTGTTGAAGAGATTGCCTTTTTACCACTGGATATTATTTCCTGCACTGTCAAAGATTAGTTGACCATATATTTGTCGGTTCATTTCTAGGTATTTTATTCTGTTCCATTGATTTACATATTTCTTTTTATACCAGTGCCTTTGTATTTTGATCACTACAGTTTTGAAGTCTGACATTTTGATGCCTCCAGGTTTTCTCATTTTCAAGATTCCTTGGGCTATTTGGGATCTTTTGTGGTTCCATACAAATTTTAGGATTGTTTGTTCTATCTCTGTGAAAAATGCTGCTGGCATTTTGATAAGGATTGCATTAAATGTGTAGATTGCTTTGCATAGTATAGACATTTTAATAATATTTCCTCTTCCTATCCAAGAGCATAGAGTGTGTTTCATTTTCCTTGTGTCATCTTCAATTTCTTTCATCAGTGTTTCATAGATTTCAGAATATATCTCTTTTACCTCTTTAGTTGGTTTGTTCTTTGGTGTCTACCAGTTTTGGTACCATTGGAAATGGGAATGATTCTTGATTTCTCTTCCTGATTCTTCATTATTGCTATATACAAATGCAACAGATTTCTGTACATTGATTTGTATCCTGTGACTTTACAGAATTCATTTATCACTTCTGCCAATTTTTTGGTGGACTCCCTTAGCTTTTCTATATAGAGCTTCATGTCATCTGCAAATAGTCATAGTTTGACTTCTCCCTCGCTGATCTGGATGTATTTTATTTCTTTTTGTTGCCTGATTACTGAGGCTAGGACTTCCAGTACTATGTTAAATAACAGTGGTAAAATTCTACATCCCTGTCTTGCTCCTGACCATAGAGGAAAAACTCTCAGATTTTCCCCATTGAGGATGATATTTGCTGTGGGTCTTTCATACATGGCTTTTATTATGTTGAGGTATTTTCCCTCTATCCCTACTTTGTTGAGGGTATTCAACATGAATGGATGTTGTACTATGTCAAAAGATTTCTCTGAATCTATTGAGAGGACCATATATTCCTTTCTTTTATGAATGTGATCTATCACATTGATCAATTTGCAGATATTGAAACACCCTTGCATCCTAGGAATAAACCACACTTGATTGTAATAATTAATTATTTTAATGTACTCTTGGATTTGGTTTGCTAGTATTTTGTTGAGAGTTTTTGCATCCATGTTCATTAGGGATATTGGCCTGTAGTTTACCTTTTCAGTAGAGTCTTTGCCTGGTTTTGGAATCAGGCTATTGGCAGCCTCACAGAATGCATTTGGAAGTTTTCCTTCCATTTCTACTTCTTGGAATACTTTGAGAAGAATAAGTATTAACTCTTTATAGGTGCTTGATAGAATTCCCCTGTGAAGCAGTCTAGCCCTGGACTTGCGTTTGTTGGGAGGTTTGTTTTGTTTTGTTTTGCTTTGTTTTTGTTTTTGTTTTTTTCCTTTGTTTTGTTTTAATCCTAAGAACATTTCTGTTTTCTGTATCTGTATTTTATTGTGTGATGTTTTTGAATATTTTGGATTGGGTTTTTCAACCATTTTTCTGACATGTTCCATCACCTTAATTTTTGCTTTAGAGTCTGGGAAGTTTTTGTTTCTGTTTTTATCTTTTAGCCTTTCTAATGGTTTTATTTTCATGTCAGAAATAACTATTTTTACTACTAGTAGAAGTCAACAATTCCAGGGGAAGCAAGCAAGGTCAACAAAAATAATTCATTCCAGGGGCACCTGGGTGCCTCAGTGGGTTAAGCCTCTGCCTTCAGCCCAGGTCATGATCTCAGGGTCCTGGGATCGAGCCCTGCATCGGGCTTTCTGCTCAGCAGGGAGCCTGCTTCCCCCCTCTCTCTGCCTGCCTCTCTGCCTACTCATGATCTCTGTGTGTGTGTGTCAAATAAATAAATTTAAAAAAAAAGAATCTCAAGGTTTGTCTCCATCTCTGATTTCATTTCGTTTAAAAAAAATAATAATTCATTCCATAGCAAGTGAGATCATTCAGAAGATAATACTTTTAAAAATCCAAAATATCTTGGGGCGCCTGGGTGGCTCAGTGGGTTAAAGCCTCTGCCTTCGGCTCGGGTCCACCTCAGGGTCCTGGGATCGAGCCCTGCGTCGGGCTCTCTGCTCAGCAGGGAGCCTGCTTCTCCCCTCCTCTCTGCCTGCCTCTCTGCCTACTTATGATCTCTGTCTGTCGAAAGAAATAAATAAAATCTTAAAATAAAAAAAATCCAAAATATCTTAAGTCTTATTTGAGGAACTGCATCTATAAGACAATGACAGGCTGCCAGGAAATGATTAAATAACATGGAAATATTTTTTTTCTTCAAATATGTATCTCTCAAATACATCTGAAGATATGTTCGATTCTTTTTTTCAGTGTTCCAAGATTCATTGTTTATGCACCACACCCAGTGGTCCATGCAATACGTGCCCTCTTTAATACCCACCACCAGGCAGAGAGAGAGTGAGCACATGTGCACACGCAGGGGGAGCATCAGGCAGCTGGAGAGGGAGAAGCAATCTCCCTGCTCAGCAAGGAGCAGGATGGGGGGCCTGATCCCAGGACTGGGAACATGACCTGAGCTGAAGGCAGACACTTAACCAGCTGAGTCACCCAGGCGACCCTGCTGAGAGGTCTTTGATTACTAATTCCATTCTGTCACTCGTGTTCAGTCTGTACAAGTTTTCCATTTCTTCCTGTTTCAGATTTGGTGGTTTATATGTTTCTAGGAATTTACCCATTTCTTCCAGATTGTCCAATTTATTGATTTAAATTTTCATAATATTCTCTCATAATTGTTTTACTTCTGCAGTGTTGTTTGTGAACTTTCTTCTCTAATTTGTGATTTTATTTATTTGGTTCCTTTATCTTTTCTTTTTGATAAGTCTGGGCCAGGGTTTATCAGTTATATTAATTCCTCCAAAGAACCAACTCCTGGTTTCATTAATCTGTTCTACTGAATTTTTCTCTGTTTCCATATCATTTATTTCTGCTCTGATCTGTATTATTTCCCTTCTGCTATTGACTTTATGTTTTGTTTCTTGCTATCAGCAGACAATCTTGAATAGCCCTATATTTGTCCCATTCGATGCATACTAGCGTGCTGTTTAACTTCTGTGTATTTGTGGTCTTTCTAGATTTTTTTTCTTGTGGTTCATCTAATTTCATGCCACTGTGGTCAGAAAACTTGCATGGTATGACTCTTTTCTTCATTCATTTCTTGAGGCCTGATTTGAGACCTACAATGTGATCTACTTATGAGAGTGTTCCATGTATACTTGAAAAGTACATGTAGTCTGATCCTTTAAGATGGAATGCTCTGAAAATATCTATTAAGTTCATCTGGTCCAGTGAGTCATCAAAGCTAATGTTTTCTTCTTTATTTTCTGTTTTGGTGATCGCTACATTGAAGTTAGTGGGGTGTTAGTCTCCTACTATTTTTGTATTATTATCAATCAGTTCCTTTATGTTTTTTATTAATTGTTTTATATATTTGACTTCTCCCATGTTGGTTGTATAAATACTTGCAATCATTGTATCTTCTTGTTGCTTTGTCCCATTTATTATTATATATTGTCCTTCTTCGTCTCATTAAACTATGTTTAAAGTCTAATTTTATTTTTTCTGATATACATATTATTATTCTGGCTTTCTATTGGCAATCATTTGTATAACAAATGTTTCTCGACCCCCTTACTTTCAATGTGCGCATATATTTAGGTCACAGATGGGTCTCTTCAAGATAGCATATAGATGGGTCTTGTTTTGTTAATCATTTTTGACACTCTGTCTACTGATTGGAGTGTTCAGTCCGTTTATATTCGGTGTAATTATTTTTTAATTGTGTTATGTTAGTCACCATACAGTACAACATTGTTTTTTTGATGTAGTGTTCAATGATCCATTGTTTCCATATAACACAGTGTTCCATGCAATCCGTGCCCTTAATACCCATCAGCAGGCTCACCCATCCTCCCAAATCCCTCCCTTCTAAAACCCTTCTCCCTGCCTTCTAATCCTTCAAATCCCTCCCTTCTAAAACTCCCTCAGTTTGTTTCCCAGAGTCCATAGTCTCTCATGGTTCCTCTCCCATTCTAGTTTCTCCCCATTCGTTTTTCCCCTCCTTCTTCTAATGTCCTCCATGTTATTCCTTATGTTCCACAAACAAGTGGAACCATAGGATAACGGACTTCCGCTGTTTGGCTTATGTCACTTAGCATAATCTCCCCAAGTCCCATCTATGTTTATGCAAAAGTACGGCATTCATCCTTTCTGATGGCTTAGTAATACCCCATTGTATATATGGACCACATCTTCTTTATGCATTCATCTTTTGAAAGGCATCCGAGCTCTTTCCACAGTTTGGCTATTGTGAACACTGCTGCTATGAACATTGGGGTGCATGTGCTCCTTCTTTTCACTACATCTCTGTCTTTGGGGTAAATACCCAGTAGTGAAATTGCAGGGTCATAGGGTAGCTCTATTTTTAATTTTTGAGGACTCTCCACACTCTTTTCCAAAGTGGCTGTACCAACGTGCATTTCCACCAACCACTCCAACATCTTTTGTTTCCTGTTTTGTTAGTTTTGGCCATTCTAACCGGTATAAGGTAGTATCTCACTGTGTGTGTGTGTGTGTGTGTGTGTTTTTTTTTTTTAATTTCTCTTAAAAATTGTATTTATTTACTTGACACAGAGAGAGATCGCTAGTAGGCAGAGAGGCAGGCAGAGAGAGAGAGGGAAGCAGGCTCCCCATTGAGCAGAGAGCCAGATGTTGGGCTCGATCCCAGGACACTGAAATCATGACCTGAGCTGAAGGCAGAGGCTTAACCCACTGAGCTACCCAGGCGCCCCTCTCACTGTGGTTTTGACTTGAATTTCACTCATGGCTAATGATGATGAACATTTTTCATGGGTCTGTTAGCCATTTGTATGTCTTCATTGGAGAGGTGTCTGGTCATGTCTTCTGCCCAGTTTTGACTTGATTATTTGTTTTTGTTTTTTTGTTTTTGTTTTTGTTTTTTGTTTTTTGTTTTTTTTTTGGTGTAGAGTTGGGGTAGTTCTTTATAGATCTTGGATATCAGCCCTTTGTCTATAGTGTCACTTGCGAATATCTTCTCCCACTCGGGGGTTTGCCTCTTTGTTTTGTTGACTGTTTCCTTTGATTTTTACCTTGATGAAGTCCCAAAAGTTCATTTTCATTTTGTTTTCTTTGCCTTTGGAGATGTGTCTTGAAGGAAGTTACTGTGGTTGATGTCCAAAAGGTTACTGCCTGTCTTCTCCTCTAGAATTTTGATGGATTCCTGTCTCACACTGAGGTCTTTCATCAATTTTGAGTTTATCTTTGTGTATGGTGTAAGGGAATGGTCTATTTTCATTCTTCTGTATACAGTTGTCCAATTTTCCCAACACCATTTATTGAAGAGACTGTCTTTTTTCCATTGGATTTTTTTTTTTTTTTTTGCTGTTGTTGAAGACTCTTTGACCATAGTGTTGAGGATCCATATCTGGGCTCTCTATTCTGTTCCATTGCTCTATGTGTATGTTTTTGTGCCAGTAGCAAGCAGGCTGTCTTGGTGATCACAACTTTGTAGTAAAGCTTGAAATCAGGCAACATGATGCCCCAGCTTTGTTTTCCTTTTTCAACATTTTCTTGGCAATGTGGGGTCTTCTCTCGTTGTTGTTGTTGTTGTTGTTTTTAATTTTATTTATTTTTGAAAGAGATCACAAGTAGGCAGAGAGAGAGACAGGCTCCCCGCTGAGCAGAGAGCCTGATGCAGGGCTCGATTCCAGAACCCTGAGACCATGACCTGAGCCGAAGGCAGAGGGTTAACCCACTGAGCCACCCAGGCACCCGCTTTTCTCGTTTCATACAAATTTTAAGATTGTTTGTTCCAGCATTTTGAAAAATGCCACTCGTATTTTGATTGGGATGGTGTTGAAAGTATAGATTTCTCTGGGCAGCATAGACATTTTAACAATGTTTATTCTACTGATCCATGAGCATGGAATGTTTTTCTATCTTTTTGTGTCTTCTTTAATTTCTTTCATGAATGTTCTGTGGTTCCTCGACTGTAGATCCTTTACCTAAGCACCCAAAGTGCTTAGGTTTATTCCAAGATATCTTATGGCTTTTGGTGATATTGTAAATGGAATCATTTCTTTTATTTGTTTTTCTACAGTTTCATTGTTAGAGTGTAAGAAAGCAACTGATTTCTGTTCTTTGATTTTGTATCCTGCCACATTACTGAATTGCTGGATGAGTTCTAGTACTTTGGGTGTGGAGTCTTTAGGGTTTTCCACATAAAGTATCATGTCATCTGTGAAGAGAGAAATTATGACTTCCACTTTTCCAATTTAAATACACTTTATTTCTTTCTGTAGTCTGATTGCTGTTGCTAGGACTTCTAGTACTATGCTGAACCATAGTGGCGAGAGTGGGCATCCTTGTCATGCTCCTGATCTTAAGGAAATGGCTCTCAGCTTCTCCTCATTGAAAATGATATTCACTGTGGCATTTTCATGGGTGGATTTTATGAATTTGAGGAATGTTCCCTCTATCACTATACCCTGAAGAGTTTTAACCAGGAAAGGATGTGGTATTTTGTCAAAAGATTTTTTTTTTCTGTGTCAATTGAGAGGACCATGTGGTTCTTCTCTCTTCTATTATTGATTTATTCTATCACATTGACTGATTTGGGGATGTTGAACCACCCTTGCATCCCAGGGATAAATTCTTCCTGGTCATGGTGGATAATCTTTTTAATGTACTGTTGGATCCTATTAGCTAGGATCTTGTTGAGAATCTTGGCATCCATATTCATCAGGGATATTGGTCTGAAATTATCCATTTTCATAGGGTCTTTGCCTGGTTTGGGGATCAAGGTGATGCTGGCCTCATAGAAAGAGTATGGAAAATTTCCTTCTGCTTCTATTTTTGGAAACACCTACAGGAGATTAGGTATCATTCATTCTTTATGTTTCATAAAATCCCTCCAGGGAATCCATCAGGGCCTGGACACTTATTTTTTTGGGAGATTTTTGATCACTGCTTTAGTCTCATTACTACTTACTGGAATATTCAGATTGCCAATTTCTACCTGCTTCAGTCTTGATAGTTTATAGGTTTCCAGGAATGCACCTATTTCTTCAAGGCTGCTTAACTTGCTGGCATAAAGTTGTTGATAATAATTTCTGATGATTGTTTCTGTTTCCTTGGTGTTAGTCACGATCTCTCCCCTTTCATTCATAATTTTGTTAATTTGGGTCCTTTCTCACTTCTTTTGGATTAGTCTGGCCAGATATTTATTGATCTTATTTATTCTGTCATAGAACCAGCTTCTAGTTTTGTTGATCTGCTGTACTGTATTTCTTGTTTCTAATTCATTGACCTCACTTCTTATCTTAAATATTTCCCTTACTGGGCTTGGATAAGGCTTAATTTGTTGTTGATTATCCAGTTCTTTAAGGTGTAGAGAGAGTTTGTGTATTTGGAATTTTTCTGTTTTTTTGGAGTGAGGCATGGATGGCTATGTATTTCCCGCTTAGGACTGCCTTTGCCATATCCCATAGGTTTTGGACCGATGTGCATTCATTCTCATTAGTTCCCATGAATTGTTTAGTTAGTCATTGATTTCCTGCTTGACCCAAACATTCTTGTGCAGGATGGTCTTTAGCTTTGAAATTTTGACTTTCTTCCATACTTCTTCTTGTGATTGAGTTCCAGTTTCAAAGCATTGTGGTCTAAGAATATGCAGGGAATAATCTCAATATTTTGGCATCTGTTGAGAGCTGATTTGTGACACATTATGTGGTCCATTCTGGAGAAATATGTGCTTGAGAAGAATGAGTATTCTGTTGCTTTAGGATGGAAAGTTCTGTATATAACTATGAGGCCCATCTGGTCCTGTGTGGCATTCAAAGCTCTTGTTTCTTTGTTGATTTTCTCCTTAGATGATCTGTCTATTGCTGAGAGCAGTGTGTTAAGATCCCCTAAAATAATGTATTCTTATCAATATGTCTCTTTATTTCACTAACAGTTGGCTTATGTAGATGGCTGCTGCCATGTTGGGAGCATAGATATTTACAATTGTTAGATCATCTTGTTGGATAGACTCTTTAAGAATGATGTAGTGTCCTTCTGCATCTCTGACTACAGAATTTAGCTTAAAAACAAATTTGTCGGATTTGAGAATTGCTATCCCAGCTTTCTTTTGCATTCCGTTGGCATAAAAGAGTGTTCCCCATCTCTTCACTTTCAATCTGGATGTATCTTTAGGTTCAAAAATAGTCTCGTGTAGACCACATATGGATGGTTGCTGTCTTTTTATCCAGTCTGCAACTCTGTGCCATTTTTTTGGGAGCATCTAGGCCGTTCACATTGAGAGTGATTATTAAGAGATATGTTTTTGTTGCATTCATGTTGCATGTGAGGTCCTTGTTTCTATAGATTGCCTCTGTAAATTTCTGTTCAATCTCACTCTTGGGGTCTCTCTTCTTTTGTAACCCCCCCCTTAATATTTGTTGCAGGGCCAGTTTAGTGGTCACATATTCTTTTCCTCTCTGCTGATCCTGGAAGCTCTTTATCTCTCCATCCACTCTAAATGATAACCTTGCTGGATAAAGTATTCCTGGCTACATGTTCTTCTCATATAGTACCCTTTATATGTCTTGCCAGCCCTTTCTGGCTTGCCAGGTTTCTGTTGACAGATTTGATGTTATTCTGATGTTCCTCCCTCTGTACGGAAGGAATCTCTTCCCCCTAGCTTCCCTTAAGATATTTCCCCTGCTTTTAAGATTCGCACATTTCACTTTCACGTGCCAGAGGATCGGTCTGCCCTCCTTGGTCTTGGGGTTGTCCTCTATGACTCGAGGACGTGAACACTTGTTTCATTCACCAGATTAGGGAAATTCTCAGGTAGGATTTGTTCAACTCTATCTTCTAGTCTTCTCTCTCTTTCTGCCCCTCAGGGAAACCAATAATTCTGAAATTAGAGTGTTTCATGATGTCACTTATTTCTCTAATTTTGTTTTCATGGCTTCTAAGCTGTTTGCTCTAGACCTCCTCCCGATCCTTCTTTTCTATCAGTGTGTCTTCTAGATCACTGATTTGTTCTTCTGCCTCATTTACCCTAGCTTTTAGAGCATCTAGATTAGATTAGATTTCATTGATAGCATTTTCAAGTTCTGCCAGATCAGGCCTCACTTCTGCCCTTAGAGCTCTATATTGCCATTAAAGGTTGTCTTCAACCTAGCTATTTTCTGCATAACTGTTACCCTGAAGTCTATTTCCAACATCTTGCTTATGTCTATATCCATTAGTTCTGTGGCAGAGGTCACGGTCTCTGAATTTTTCCTGTGTTGGTGTTCCTCCTCTTTGTCATTCTGTTGAGAAGTGACTGAGGGAATGTGCAGATTCCAAACTATTGACCATGACCCAAGCCAAATGTACATTTTTTAGGGAATTTAGGGTTGTTGGTCTCTTGTTCTTTCAGACTGTCTTCTGGTGCAGGGGCTTGCTGTCTGCTGAGATGGGGGCAGGCAACCCTGTTTGGGCAGAGTTCCCCTGTCCCCATGTTGGGGGGATGGGCTCAATGAAAACCTGGTTTTGATGGCTTTTCTTCTCTGGGGCATTCCTTGGTGGCCTTCTGCATCTCTTCCAAGAGTCAGAGCAGAACTGACCACATCCAATCCTGTCTCAGAATGGGGGATCGCTGTCTGTTCTCCATACTGGCCTCTGGGCCACACTGACTCCATTTTTGTCTATGCTGCTAAGAATCAAAACGTTCTGGGTTGTGCACCCCACCTCAGCACTCCCAGCCTTCGCTTCCAGGCTCAGGCACGTCTCTGCCCTTTGTGCTCCTAAAACAGCCAGCCACCTTTATTTTGCATTCATGCCCCCTCAGCTCCAGGTTTCAGTCGGGGGGGGGGGCGGTTGCCCTGAAGTCCTGTTCCTGCCCCTATGGAGCTGGATCTACAAGTCTGTGCCTGGTCCCCAGCACAGGACGCTTTTGCACTTCTGTGTTATTTCACCTTTCAGTCACCAGCGCTTATGGTGGCTCCCTCCCACTTCTGTTTATCTTCTTAATATCAGCCTGCAGAATTGAGGCTCCCAGCTTCAAACCTCAAAACCACCCACTGGAGGTATTCTGTTGGTATAGATCCTGATATGTCTTCTTACATCTCGGGCTGATTTCTTGGGTGTTTAGAGTGGTCTGGTGGGAAATAGGGTCCCCTATTCCCCCGCCATATTGCCCCCCCTCTGAGAAACAAAGTTTCTTAACATAAGTCCTATGAACATGTCCACACTGTACTTAGATATGAGTATAGATTTTTTTTAAATTTTATTTTAGGGGTTTTTTGGCAGATTGAAAAATTAAAATAAATCTTACTACCTACAAAAATAATTGTAGGATTTTTTGGTTACAGTTTTGTGGAAGACATTGTTGCTCTTTTGAAAGGGGTGCAATAAATCTGTAGATTCCTTTGGATAGAATGGGCATTTTAGCAATATCTCTTCTTCCAAATCATGCATTTATTGTCTTCCCATTTCTCTGTGTCATCTTGAATTTCTTTCATCAGAGTTTCATAGTTTTCAGAATTCAGGTCTTTCACCCCTTTGGTTAGGTTTAATCCTGTTATTTTATTATATGTTGTGTTATTTCAAAGAGGAAGTTTTAAAAATTTTCCTGCAGCTTCATTATTAGTATATATAAATGCAACAAATTTTTGTACATTCATTTTGTGTCTTGCAACTTTACTGAACTCATTTCTAGTATTTTTTTGGTGGACTCTTTTAGGGTTTTCTATGTGTAGTATCACGTCATCCAAATAGTGGAAGTTTTACTTCTTCTTTACTGATTTGGATGGCTTTGATTTCTTTTTGTCGTTTGATGCCTCTGCCTTGGGCTTTCAGTACTATGTTGAATAAAAGTGGTGAGAGTGGACACCCTTGGCTTGTTCCCAACCTTAGGGGGAAAGGTCTCAGTTTTTCCCAATTGAGTATGATGTTCGTCGTGGGTTTTTCCTATATGGCCTTTATAATGTTGAAGTATGCCCCCTCTAAAGCTACTTGGTTGAGGTTTTTATCATGAATGATTACAGTACTTTGTCAAATGCTTCCTCTACATCTATTGAGGTGATCATATTTTTTTTAAATCCTTTCTCTTAATGTGAGTATTACATAGAGTGACTTGTGATTATTGAGCCACCCTTGCATCCCAGGAATAAATCACACTTGATACTGATTAATTATTTTTAATTTAATTTAATTTTCTCAGTGTTCCAAGATTCATTATTTATGCACCACACCCAGTGCTCCATGCAATACGTGCCCTCCTTTGTACCCACCAACAGGCTCACCTATCCCTCCACCCCCTCCAGTTAATTATTTTTTTTTTATACTTCCTTATACTTCCTTGTAGATTTGGAAGTTTTCCTTCTTCCATTTGTTTTAAACGATTGAGTAGAATAGGTATGACTCTTCATTAAATGTTTGGTGACATTTGTCCATGAAGTCATCTGGTCCTGGACTTTTATATTTTGGGCTTTTTTTGGATTGCTGGTTCAATCTCTTTGCTGGTAATTGGTCTGTTCAAATTTTCTATGTCTTCCTGCTTCAGTTTTTGTAGCTTATTGTATCTAGGATTTTAGCCATTTCTTCTAGGATATCTAATTTGCTGGCATGTAGTTTTTAATAATGTTCTCTCACAATTGTTTATAATTCTGTGGTGTTCATTGTTGTTTCTCCTTCGTTGTGATTTCCTTTTGAATACTTTCTCTTTTTTTTATTTTTTTGATTCTGGCTAGGAATTTATCAGTGCTCTTGACCTTTTCAAAGAACAAATTTGTGGTTTCATTGATGTGTTCCATTACTTTTGTTTGTTTCTATATCATTTCTTTCTTTTTAAAATTGTGTTTTGTTATGTTAGCCACCATACAGTACATCATTAGTTTTTGATGTAGTGTTCCATGATTAATTGTTTGTTTATAACATAGAGTGCTTCATGCAATACATGCCTTCCTTATTCTATATCATTTATTTCTGCCCTTAGGTATTATTTCCTTCCTCTTACTAGTTTTGTGTTTTGCTTACTGCTCCTTTTCTAGTTCCATTAGGTGTAAGATTAGGTTATTTGGGACTTTTCCTTGTTAATTTCTTGATATAGGTCTGTATTTCTCTAAACTTCCCTCTTAGAGCTGCTTGTGCTTCATCCTAAAGGTTGTGGGCTGTTGTGGTTTCATTTTAATTTGTTTCCATGTAAATTTTGATTAATTCTTTGATTTCTTGCTTTACCCAATTTTTAAAAGATTTTTTAATTTATTTATTTGACAGACAGAGATCGCACGTAGGCAGAGAGACAGAGAGAGAGAGAGAGGAGGAAGCAGGCTCCCTGCTAAGCAGAAAGCCCGATGCGGGGCTTGATCACAGGACCCTGAGATCATGACCTGAGATGAAGGCAGAGGCTTTAACCCACTGAGCCACCCAGGTGCCCCTGCTTTACCCATTTTTGTTTAGTAGTCTGTTATTTAATCTCCCTGGACTTGTTTTTCAAGATTTTTTCTTGTGGTTGATTTCGAATCTCAGTGTTGTGGTCAGAAAAGATACATGGCATGACCTCCCTTATTTTGTATTTGTTAAGTCTTTTTTTTTTTTTAAACCTAAGATATGATCTACTCCATAAAATATTCTGTGTGCACTTGAAAAGAATTTGCATTCTGCTGTTTTAGGTTAGAATATTCTGAGGCTATCTGTTATATCCATCTGGTGCAGTATGCCATTTAAAGCCATTTAAAGCCACTGTTTCCTTGTTGATTTTTGTCTGTTTGTTTGTTTGATTGAATGATGTAAGTGGGGTGTTAAAGTCCCGTAATAGTATTATATTGCTATCAACTAGCTCCTTTATGTTTGTTATTAACAGGTTTATGTATTTGGCTGCTCCCCTGCTGGCTGCACACATATTTACAATTGGTATATCTTCTTGTTCGGTTGTCCCCTGTATTCATATATAGGGTGCTTCTGTGTATATTAAGTTTGAACTTAATATTTCCTATTCTTCCATCCACATTTTAGATATCTGGTGTCATATTTTATATCCTTTTATTTTGTGATTACCTAACTGACTTTTTGTTTTGTTTCTGTTATTGTGCTTCCTTTTTTTTTTCTTACTTTTTCATATAGTTTTTGTTTTCTGCTCAAAGAATCCCCATTAACATTTCTTATAACACTTGTTTAGTCCCATGAAGTCTTTGAAATTTTGATTGTCTGCGAAACTCTTTATGTAACTCTCTATTCTGAATGATAGTTTTGCTGGATAAAGTATTCTTGGCTGCAGAGTTTTTGTTCTTGACCCATTGAATATATCATACCACTCCTTTCGGGCCTGCAAAATTTCAGCTTTGAATCTCAGATTGAAAAGTCATCAGATAGCCCTTCTGTGGTTTCTTTTGTGTGTAACTGTGTTCTTTTCTCATAGAAGTCACTCAACATCTTTTTTAACATTTCCTTAGCAATTTGGGGTCTCTTCCGATTCCACACAAATTTTAGGATTATTTGCTCCAGCTCTTTGAAAAATGCCGGTGGAATTTTGATCAGAATGGCACTGAAAGTAAAGAGTGCTCTTGGCAGTATAGGCATTTTAACAATATTTATTCTTCCTATCCATGACCATGGAATGGTCTTCCATCTTTTTGTGTCTTCTTTAATTTCTCTCATGATGGTTCTGTTGTTCCTCAAGTACAGATCCTTTACCTCTTTGGTTAAGTTTATTCCCAGGTATCTTATGGGTCTTGGTGCTATAGTAAATGGTATTGATTCTCTATTTTCCCTTCCTGTATTTTCATTGTTGGTGTATAAGAAAGCAACTGATTTCTGTACCTTGATTTTGTATCTTGCCATATTACTGAATTGCTCTACGAGTTCTAGTGGTTTGGGGGTGGAGTCTTTTGGGTTTTCCATATAAAGTATCATGTCATTTGTGGAGAGAGAGAATTTGACTTCTTCATTGCCAATTGTAATATTTTCTTTCTCTTTGTTGTCTGATTGCTGTTGCTAGGACTTCTAACACTATGTTGAACAAGAATGGTAAGAGTGGGCATCCTTGTGTTCCTGATCTCAATGGGAATGCTGTCATCTTTTCCCCATTGAGGATGATATTTGCTATGTTTTTTTTTTCAGAGATGGATTTTATAAAGTTGAGGTATGTTCCCTGTATCCCTATACTTTAAAGCATTTTAATCAGGAACATTGCCTGATTTTAAGCTTTACTACAAAGTTGTGATCACCAAGACACCATGGCCCTCGCTTAAGAACCGACACATAGAACAGTGGAACAGAAGAGAGATCCCAGATTTGGACCCTCAACTCTATGGTCAAATAATCTTGGACAAAGCAGGAAAAAAACATCCAGTGGAAAAAAGACAGTCTCTTCTATAAATGGTCTTGGGAAAATTGGACAGCTATGTGTAGAAGAATGAAATTCGACCATTCTCTTACACCATACACAAATATAAACATGAAATGGATACAAAACTTCAACACGAGGCAGGAATCCATCAGAATCCTAGAGGTGAACATAATCAGTAACCTCTTCAACATTGGCCACAGCAACTTCTTTCAACATATGTCTCCAAAGACAAAGAAAACAAAAGCAAAAATGAATTTTCAGGACTTCATCAAGATCAAAGGCTACTGCACGGCAAAGGAAACAGTCAACAAAACAAAGAGGCAACCCACGGAATGGAAGAAGATATTGGCAAATGACAGGACAGACAAAGGGCTGATATCCAGGATCTATAAGGAACCCCTCAAACTCAACACATAAAAAACAGATAATCATGTCAAAAAAAAATGGGCAGAAGACATGAACAGACACTTCTCCAATGAAGACATACAAATGGCTAGCAGACATATGAAAAAATGTTCATCATCACAAGCCATCAGGGAGATTCAAATCAAAACCACATTGAGATACCACTTACACCAGTTAGAATGGCCAAAATTAACAAGACAGTAAACAACGTGTGTTGGAGAGCATGTGGAGAAAGGGGAACCCTCTTACATTGTTGTTGGGAATGCAAGATGGTGCAGCCACTTTGGAAAACAGTGTGGATATTTCTTAAGAAATTAAAAATAGAGCTTCCCCATGACCCTGCAATTGCACTAGTGGGTATTTACCCCAAAGATACAGATGTAGTGGAAAGAAAGGCCATCTGTACCCCAATGTTCATAGCAGCAATAGCCAAGTGCGCCAAACTGGAAAGAACCAAGATACCCTACAATGGACAAATGGATAAGGAAGATGTGGTCCATATATACTATGGAGTATTATGCCTCCATCAGAAAGGATGAATACCCAACTTTTCTATCAACATGGACGGGACTGGAAGAGATTATGCAGAGTTAAATAAGTCAAGCTGAAAGAGTCAATTATCGTATGATTTCACTTATTTGTGGAGTATAACAAATAACATGAAGGACATGAGGAGATGGGGAGGAGAAGTGCATTGGGGGAAATTGGAGGGGGAGATGAACCATGATAGACTGTGGACTCTGAAAAACAATCTGAGGGTTTGGAAGTGGAGGAGGTGAGAGTTTGGGTGAGACTGGTGGTGGGTATTATGGAGGGCACGTATTGCATGGATCACTGAGCGTGGTACAGAAGCAATGAATTCTGGAGTACTGAAAATAAATTTAAAAAAATAAAGAAAAAGAAAAAAAATCACTCAACATCCCTAACCATCACAGAATTGAAAATCAAAACACAATGAGATATCCCATGACAACTTTCAGAATGAGCAGAATCAAAAGGACCAAAAATAACCACAGTTGATGAGGTTTTCTAGGAAAAGGAACCCTTCTGCTATGTTGGTGATTGGTGCAGCCACTGGAGAAAATAGCATAGAGCCTCCTCACAAATTGAAATTATAAATGGCGTATGATCTAATAATTCCACTACTGGGTATTTACCCAAGAGAATCAAAGTGGCCATTTGAAAAGATATATGAATTTCTATGTTTATTGTAGTATTATTAATTATATCCATGACATGACAGTGACCTGTTTCCATTCATAGACACATGGATAAAGAAGATATTCACAAACAATGGAACATAGCTCAGCATAAAATGATAATAATTAGTATATTATTATTATTATTATTAATATTATTATTATATTGGCATTTGTGATGCCATGGATGGAACCAAGAGGTTATTATGCTAGGTAAAATGATTCAGAAAAAGACAAACAGCATATGATTTCACTTACATATGGAATAAGAAATATAATCTGAATAAGCAAGAAGAGAGACAAAGAAGCAGAAACATGTCCATAATACAGGCAACAATGATGTTTGCCAGAGGGTCATGGGTTGGGGTGGGGTGTGCAAAATGGGTGCAGGACAGTGAGAGTTAGAGCCAGTATCCAGTTATAATATATGTAAGTACTGGGAGTCAGCAGTAGAGCACAGGGAATAGAGTAATTGGTATTGTAATAACATGGTATGGTGACAGATGTTATCTGCACACGTGGTGCATAAACTCATTGGATCGTTATGTTGTACACCTGAAAAAATGTATTATTGTGTGCCAAATTGACATCAATAAAAACAAAAAAAAATCCATACCATTTTTGTACACTAAGAACAAATCATCTGAAAAAGAAACAAAGAGAATGATTCCATTCACAACAGCATCAAAAACAGTACTTAGACTAATATAACACACACAAAAAAAACAAAATTTTAACATTGAAAAAAGGAAGACAGAAGACAGGAAACAAACAAACCAACCCCACAAAAAAAAAACACATAGTACATAGAAATTAATTTAACCAAGGAAGTGAAAGATCTCTCATTATCATTAGCCAGCAGGGAGATTCAAAACAAAACCACATTGAGATACCACCTTACACCAGTTAAGAAGGACAAAATTTACAAGACAGTAAACGACAAGTATTTGAGAGGATGTGGAGAAAGGAGAACCCTTGCACACTGTTGGTGAGAATGCAAGTTGGTGCACCCACTTTGGAAAACAGTGTGGAGGTTCCTCAAAAAATTAAAAATAGAGGTACCCTGTGACCCTGGAAGTGCATTACTGGGTATTCACCCTGAAGATACAGATGTAGTGAACAGAAGGTCCATCTGTACCCCAATGTTCATAGCAGCAATGGCTACATTCCCCATCTGTAGAAAGAGCCAAGATGCCCTTCAAGAGATGAATGGAGGGAGGAGTCAAGATGGCGGAGAAGTAGCAGGCTGAGACGACATCAGCCAGCAGGAGATCAGCTAGATAGCCTATCAAACCATTCCGAACACCTATGAATCCAATAGGAGATCAAAGAGAAGAAAAACAACAATTCTAGAAACAGAAAATCGACCACTTTCTAAAAGGTAGGACCAGCAGAGAAGTGAATCCAACGCAACGGGAAGATAGACCCCAGGGGG
>ML107896.1:36695-64059 GCA_003697995.1 Taxidea taxus jeffersonii | reverse complement strand
CCCTAGGCAGGTTCCAGAACTCTGAGCTGCCACGGTAGCATCTAACCACAGGCCGTCAGGAGGACTGGAGGGGAGGATGCTTACTGCAGACGGTCAGATGAGTGCTTGTTCCTGTTGCTATTTTTATAGGACTGCGGCTCGTTGAGATTTCTGATGACTTCCCGCTGCTGGGACCCTGGTTACCGATAAGCCCAAGGCTAGTGGGATCTGGCAGGCTGAATGTGACAGCGTCGTAACTCATCCCTCCGCCTCCTGTCTCTCCTCCCTGCTCCACCTGCCCTCCGAAGCGATCTTGCTGAAGTGCCAATCTGCTCGTGTTCTTCTCTCCTCAAGAAAACCTCCTCTGGCTGCCCTTCACTTCCGGGATCAAGTCCAAACTCGAGGCTTGGCACCCAAGTCCATCATCATCTACACCTGGCAACCCACCGTGCTCGAGCCTCATGGATTTGCTCTTCACTCTCTAAACATCTGTTTCTTTTCACTCCTCCGGTCCCTGCACTGCTTCCCCTGCCTCTTGGCATGTCCTTTCTGTTCTTCTTGATCTAGCTCAGTGGTTCTCAAAGTGCCACAGGAGCTGCAGCACCGGGGAGCCTGCTGGGTATGCCAATGCTTGGGCCTTACCCTTGACCTCTTCAATCAAAAACACTGGACAAGGAAACCAGCAGTCTGAATTTTACCAAGTCCTCCAGGGCACTCAGATGCATGCCTAAGTTTGAGAACCACTATCTAGTGGAAATGTCCTCATTTGGGTGTTGCTTTTAAAAAAAAAAAATATTTTATTTATTTGAGAGAGAGAGAGAGAACACGAGCAGGGGGACGGGTAGAGGGAGAGGGAGAAGCAAATCCCCCTCTGTGCAGGGAGCCCAAGGTGGGGCTCGATCCCAGGACCCTGGGATCATGACCTGAGCTGAAGGCAAAGGCTTAACCGACTGAGCCACCCAGGTGCCTGCGTTTTCTTTTAATTTTATTTTTTAATTTTGGTGAAATACATAAACATAAAATTGACCATCTTAACCATTTTCAAGGGTCTAGTGGGGTCAAATAGTCTCACTCTGTGACAATTTTCATAGGAACCAAAGGATGATTCAAATTACTTGAAAACAAGCAAAATTGGCAATCCAAAAATGATTAATTACATCCACACTGAGATTTGGAACTCTCCAGAAGGCATGCTTGCTCCTCTTTGAGAACAAGAGTAACAGTTAACATTTGCTGAATGCTTACTAGGTCCCAGAGAACCAGGCTAAGTGCTTTCAAACATATTTTATTCAATATATGCACCAACTCGAGGAAGCAGATATTACTACTATCTCCATATCACCAAAGAAGAAACTAATGCACAGAGAAACAGAATAACTTACTAAGGAGCCATGGATTCCTGGATTCAGATCTCAGAGCTGCCCCAAGCTTAGGTCCTAGCTTTCTACAGACGGCACTGCTCAGGGGAATAGTGGTTCCTTCTGCCTCCCAGGGCTATTCTCCACGAGTTGGCCTTTTCATTGGTGCCGTAAAAGACCCACACAGTCTTCTCTTCCATCAGGCCATCTCACTTTCATCCAGGCTCAGCCTCTGCTCAGTCTCATGAAGTCACAGTCCCTTAGTTGAGACCAGACTAGGGCTGGAGTCCTCCACTTTACTTTGGCACCTCTGGGGTCCAAGACGATTTGCTTCTCTTGCTCAGTTGCAGTTTTCTCACTTGGAAAATGGGAATAATCCAGGATCACCATCTCCTACCTCAAAACCCTCCGAGCCAGGTGTCTCAGAATTCAGTCTTTTCTAGGTTTTAGACAGACAACACGTACCCCATACTGTGTATTACTTAACACCCCACTGGAATCTGAAAGGCACCCCCAAATCAAACACATGATGATTTCTGCAGCAAAAGTATAAATATTCACACAGAGTGGGATGAAGACATGGTTGTTTCAAATTAACTTTTACCACCAAATATGCTACAAAAGTGTTTTTGTTTGGGGGGGAACTCTCTGGAATTTGGACTTGAGATTACAGATTTGTACCTGCCCCAGGGGGTTACTGTGAGGACGACACACCCTGAAAGTACACGCAACAGCTCTTGAGTGAGGGTTCGGGCACCGGAGGAATCGAGGTACAAAGCATGAGGCAGGTATCCTGTCCAAACCCTCCATTCACGCAGGCCCCTTCCAAATTGTCTTCTTTGACTTTCCCGTTCATTGACCTCCATGGGCTCATCTCAACCCCAGACTGGCTTTTTCATCTTCCTAACTGGAATCTCTCCAGATGTGTACGACTAGTCATTGGGCATCATCCTCCTCCATGGAAATGTCAGATTGTGAGAACCTCTGTGAGCCGGCCCTGGTCTCTGTACTAGGGCCATTCGACGTAAGGTCCTCCTAAAGTTGACTGCTTTCCTACAAGAGCATGGTCACGAGCAACCCAGGTCTTTCTAGAAAAATGAACACGACCGCCCCACCCTACCAGGAGGCCCACCCCAAACATCTTCTCTCTGCCTGACGCTAGGCTGAGGGTAGGTCACCCAGAAGTGATGAAGCAGCTGGGCTAGTCTCTGGTCTTCTAGGGATCAGCCAGGTCCCCATAGGATCTCGCACCCGGTTGTTAGGGTGTTACCACACCGTGTTTTAGGAACACCCCTGGAGTGCCCAGAAATGTGGGGAGGGCAGAGGCAAGGCCTTCACGGTGCATTTCCAGCAGCTTGTAGAAGCCCTTGTTGTCATGACGAGGATGTTGCACCACAGAATGGGAAAGGCTTTTCCCCAATCTAAGCTATGATTATGTGGGTCCTATTCTGGCCACAGACACCACGTGGGTAGTCAGGCCTCTGTTGTTATTTCAGCCCCAGGGGTGAAAACATCCGAACAGTGGGATCTTTTTTGTACCTGGCTCCAGCTTGGAATGCACAGACTTTGGATTCACTGTTGTTTGTCTCCACCTATCACCACGCCAAACATAAGGGCCTCCTGACGCACATCTACTCTCCTTCTTCCTAAGGCTGGCCTGTTCCCAGCGGTACCCTAGCTACCACCCTGGCAGGGCCCCGAGACCTGGAAAATTAAGGAAATTAGGCCACCTCTGCGGACACACACTGGCTAGATTAGGGGTGAGACTGGTGGGAGGAACAGCTAGGTGGGAAGTGGGGTCTCCGCTGGGCTAGCGAGCTTGGGGTCCAGGTAGGGACAGAGGGAAGGCCCTGCGGTTGGGGGGCTGGGGAGCAGCTGGTACTGGCCTTATCAGCCCGGGCCCCTGGTGGCGGTGGCAGGAACTGCAGGCCGATGTCCTGGCTCACTGTTCTTGTTGATTTTGCCCGCTTTGATGAGGCCTGGAGGGAGAAGCCTTCTTCAGAGGAATGTAGACCTGTCTGTACCCGAAAACCAAAACCGAGTCCAAGGGGCGTGGCTGGGCGGCTGGAGGAGAAGCCCCACCTTACCTGGGCGGACACTGGCATCTGGAATGAGGCCTGGCCCAGTGGGCCTCGGGAGGTAGCTGCAGGCCCAGGGCCAGCCACACTGCTTTCCTATGTGTGCAGGTGTTGGCTTCCCCCAAACCAGACTGGGGTGGGAGGCAGAGAAGGAGCCTCCCAGGAGAGGGGAGCCGGGGGCTTTCCCCTCTGTGTGTACCGTCCTGCGCCAGGAGGCAGCCGCTCCAAAGAGGCCGACTGGGCCACTGGCAGGGATTCTCAGGACCCCTCAGTTCGGATCCCTGGCTTGAAGCCCTCCCTAAGCTCCTGTTACCGCTCACTGACCTGTCCAATACTAGCTACTAGGTACCTGTGTCATTGAGCACCTGAGCTGTGCACCTAATCTGCCCCAGATTTCAGAGACTTAGTATGAATGAGAGAATGTAAATACCTTATTAATAATCTTCTTGGCAGGGGCACCTGGGTGGCTCAGTCGGCTGAGCTCCTGACTCTTGATTTCAGCTCAGGTCATGATTTCAGGGTCTTGGGCTCTAGACTTCCGTTGGGTCCTTGCTCAGCAGGGAGTCTGCTTGGCGATTCCCTCTTCCTCTCCATCTGCCCCTTCCCCGACTTGCATTTTTTTATCTCTCTCAAGTAAGTAACAAATCGTAAAAAGACTTTATTTATCTGAGAGAGAGAGAGAGAGAGAGAGAGAGAGAATGAGATGGGGGAGGGTCAGAGGGAGAAGCTGACTCTTGCCGAGCAGGAAGCCCAATGTAGGACTCGAACCCAGATCATGGTCTGAGCCGGAGGCAGACTCAACCAACTGAGCCACTCAGGAGCCCCAATAAATAAATCTTTTAAAAAAACCTCTTTTGGCTATTGAGTTAAATAGCATATATTAAAACTAATTTTACCTGTTTCTTTTCATGTTTTAAGAATGCAGCGGCTAGGACATTTACACACGTGGCTCACATTTAATTTGTTGGGAGCACAGCACGCCAAGCTTCCTTCTGGCCCCAGGGTCGCTGTACTTGTCTTTCTCTCTGCCTGGAGCGCTTTCCTCTCAGCATGACTTTTTTTTCTTTATTCCGATCTTTAGTCCGGTTTCCCAGATCTGACTCCTAAAGAGTCCCCTCCACCTCCCTTTCATCAGATGAAGACTATCCAGTTCAACTGTCTTCATAGCACTCAATACTCTATTCTATATCCTGTTCACACCCCCTCCCCCAGCCCCAAGTCACTCTCATCCTTGAACATCCTGGTCACTGTGGTCTTCCTGGTGCCCACAGTCAGTATTTGCTGAATGAATGCTGAGGGGCCCCTCTGATGTGGACCCATGGATCCTTCCAGTGCCTTCGTTTGCCTTCAAAATTCGAAGTCAACAAAAGTAAACATTCTAGTCTGTGTGCTTGACTTGGCCATTCTCATGGCTCCTTTGTTTTGCCTTTTCTGATCGCTTGTCCTGGGAAGTGGGAAAGCAAATGTGGATTTGCATGACCGTAACAGTCCTTTCTACTCGTTTGCAACCTAGCCTGAAGGTCAAGAGTTCAGAGTTTAGACATCAAAGGTTCTGGTCTCCGTTCTGTCAATCAGTCCATGCCTCTGGCCTGGTCACTGCCTTCTTGGAGCTCTGGTGCCATTGAAGTGCTGATCTCTAGGGGTTCCTCTTGCCCAAAGGTGAGAATTTGGGTGTTAGGACTTGGGCAACCACCAAGGGCAGTTCACCCTGTTTTGAACTCCAAAGTCACTTGGCAGGCATGACAAGGTCTCCATTAACCACCTAGCTGGAGTGCTTGGGGGCAAGAGGTGTCCTTAACTTCCTGGCTAAGGGTCAACTAATTAGAATATCCCTACTGAAAATTTGAATAGCATATGAATCCATTTTCCAGCTCTAGGATATCATGGCGTTGAATACAGTGACATATTCTTAGAAAGGATAGTAAAGTGGCTGTTTTCCTCTCAAACTTACAACTGAGTGCTGGGTCTGAGTCACAGAGAGGCTTCGGGGGTCCCTGGTTCTGTTAAGTGCAGCTGTGTGACTCTAGGCGAGGCGAGGCCTTAACCTTCAGGTTATCCGTGTCCCTGTGGGGAAAATGGGGGTGATATTACCCAGCTTGCAGGGAAGGCACGAGAGGAAAGTGGGTAACGCACGGGAAATGCTTAGCACAGTGTAATACGTATTGGCCTTGTTGGCAATGTCTCTGGCCGCTGCAAGGCACTGAGCCACATATGTAATCAAAGAAGGGCAAGTGCCAGCACAGAGAGGGTCTCCAGTCCAGGCCGGGCTGTAAGACGTGAGGGGGCCCTGGGCGGCCTCCACCACTCCCTGGCCTCGGCTTCCTCTCAGGTAAGATGAGGCTGCTGCTTAGCCTCTGATTTACACTCCGGTGCTGGAAGCTGCCAGCCTCGGGATGCCTTAGGGTCTTTTCTTCTGTCAAGCTTGTGTCTCGGGCTGGCTCCAGAAGGCTGAGCCCTTCTCTCTTGGCCAGACTGGGACCTCCCCAGGTTCTGGCTTCCACCCCAGCCAAACTGCTGTTCTCAGCCCCTGTCTGCTTGCGGCCCTTGCGGCCCTGGCGAGGGCATCAGCCCCGACCCTGGAAAAGTGGTCCTGCGACGCCCTCTAGAGGATGCCGGGCTTCCCTCTGCTGCCAGGTGCTCAACCTTGAATCCTGGGGCCCCAGGCATCTGACCCAGGACCTTGGGGAGAAAGGGGTGGGGAGATCGTCAGGCATGCAAATGAATGCCAGCGGGGAGCAAAGGTACAGTATTCTTTGTAATCTTGTGTCTCTCTCTAATCTTGCCCCTGCAGGGCCTCTTCTCTGGGCTTTCTGCCTCCAGACCCTCCCACTAATGACCTCCTAGTCTGCCCACCAGCCCCTGCTTAAAATCCTCAAGGCTTCTCAGGCCAAGCTCCCCGTAGAACAGCCAAGACCCACTTGGATGGCAGCTCCCCGGCGTTTCTAGGCTCCTTTCTCTCAGGAACCCACTTTCCAGGGCTGATTTATCAATTAGGTATTTGAGATGTAGCTACAAAAAGATTTCTTTCCAGAACCTCTCTTTGTATATAGGTATACATTCTCCCCAAATTCTAAAACAAAAAAGCTGCCAAGTTTAACACACGTGAAATGAAATGTCTGCAAAATGTAACATTCTGGGTCGCCTGGGCAGCTCAGTTGGTTAAGCGACTGCCTTCGTTCGGCTCAGGTCATGATCCTGGAATCCTGGGATCGAGTCCCCCATTGGGCTGCCTGCTCGGCGGGGGAGTCTGCTTCTCCCTCTGACCCTTCCCCTTCTCATGCTCTCTCCCTCTCTCAAATAAATAAATAAAATCTTTTTTTTTTTAAAGTAACATTCTGTCAATTGTCTTTGCAGCTGGCCTCAACTGTGACACACTGCTTATTGCTCATATTTAACATGCAGTGTGGGTTACTTTTCACAGGCACGATGTGAGGTGGGGTGGGGCCACGGAGAGTAACAGCGCCTGGGGCCTCCAAGATCTAAAGCCATCCCTGCCCTTCTCACCCTCTGCTGCAGCCATTCTGGGACTCTTGCTGTTCCTCCCACACTCTCGCTCTCCCTAGACTCCAGGCCTTAGCTCCTGTAGTTCCCTGCTCTGATGCTCTCTCTTGTCCCTCCCACCCTCCACCTTCTCCACCTTGCCTGGCTAATTCTGAGGAATCTCTCTCACTAGACGTCTCGGGAGCCACTGCTCAGCACCTAGGTTATAGTGTCCTCTCATTGGATGGCTGGTGGATGGTCAAGGGAAAGTAGGTGGATGGATGGAAACTTCTAGCATCGTGACAGTGTAGGAAGGGAGTTCCACAATCTGATGTCTGAATTTCCTCTTGGATGCCTCTGTCCACTTGCAGTTTAGGACATGAATGAAGACATTCTGCTGGAATGTCTTCAGAGGGCAGAAAGCTTCTGGTTCCACCACTCAGTTTGTGAGACTGGCCATGCTGCTCTCCTTCTCTAAGCTTGTCTTTTCCTCTGTAAAAGATTTCATTATCCCTAGGCCATAGGATCCCAGGGGGTTGAATAAGACAGCTTCCGTAAACTGTAAAGTCATTCTGACATCTGAGTTTTTATTATTGCCCTGGTTCAAATTCTATTCGGCCGCTATAAGAAGCTTCTTCCTTAACTTGATTTAAAACTTTCTTCCCATATTCTACCTGGTCACTAGCCACTCTGTTCTCTGGAGTCCCACATGCTGAGGATGGCCTGCCGACTTTAGTGGCAAGCCTGGTCAGGACGCTGATGTAGAGAGGAGCAGAAGAGACAAGTGCCCTGCCTGTGTCCTCAAACCAATGACCAATGACCCTTTCCTGTCTGAGCACTTAATGTCCCCACTGGACCACAGGCCCTGAAGAACCAGCCACAGAGTTTATGATATCTTGAAGTTGCAATCCGCAAGCTCCAGAATGTGGCTAACTCTAGATAATAGGACCGGACTTGCAAGGGAAAAACAAACAAATTGCAGAAGGAAGAAAAAGGTGAAGAAGGGAAGTTTATTTATTTTAACGATTTATTTATTTATTTATTTATTTATTTATTTTTAAAGATTTTATTTATTTGATAGGGACAGACACAGTGAGAGAGGGAACACAGGCAGGAGGAGTGGGAAAGTCAGAAGCAGGCTTCCTACCAAGCAGGGAGCCCGATGCGGGGCTCTATCCAAGGACCTGGGATCATGACCTGCGCCGAAGGCAGACTTAATGCTTAAAAGGCTTAATGACTGAGCCACCCAGGCACCCCTATTTTAACGATTTATTCATTTAAATATTTATTTGTTTATTTGAGAGAGAGAGCACACACGCACGCACAAGCACATACATGTCGGGGCAAGGAGTAAGGGGCGGGGAGAGGAGAGAGAGAATCTCAAGCAGACTCTGCCTTTTATGGAGTCAGTCATGGGACTCAGTCCCACAACCATGAGATCATGACCTGAGCCAAAATCAAGAGCTGGATGCTTAGCCGACTGAGCCACCCAGGCACCCCTGGAGAGGGAAACTTTAGACTGAAAAGACATAGCAGGGACGCCTGGGTGGCTCAGTGGGTTAAGCTGCTGCCTTCGGCTCGGGTCATGATCCCAGGGTCCTGGGATCGAATCCCGCATGGGGCTCTCTTCTCAGCGGGGAGCCTGCTTCTCTCCTCCCCTCTCTGCCTGCCTCTCTGCCTACTTGTGTGATCTCTGTCAAATAAATAAATAAAAATCTTTAAAAAAAAAAAAGAAAGAAAGAAAAGACATAGCAACCAAGTGCTATATATGGATTTTCTTTGTATCCAGACTGGAACAAACCAACTATTTAAACGCTATCAATAAAAAATAATAAAATTATTTTTAATTTTTAGGTGTGATTATGGTATTGTGCATATAGATGTGCTTATTATCTTTTGGAGATAGCCACTGGAACATGTATCAGTGAAATGATTTGTGATTGGTTTGAAATGACCCTATACATATGGGGAGTGGTAGGTAGGGAATGCATGGAGGTACAGATGACATAAATTTGTCCCTGAAGTGATACTGGCCAGAGTTGGGTCCTTGAAGGTTTATTATACCATTCCTTCTAGTTTTGTGCATGTTTGAAAAATTCCATAATAAATGCTTTTTTTTTTAAAAAAAAAACTTCAGGAACTGTTTTGATTCCTGGAGACAGCTTGAGTGCATTCACACCAGAAAGACTAGAGAATCCTTCTTTGAGTGTGCTGGTTGGAAAGGGTCCCCCCATGTGGGGACAGACAGGAGGACCTGTGCTTGAGCACCTTGTTAGTCCGCCTTGGTGTTCAGCCCTAGACAGGTTATGGCTCTTGAGCTCCCGCCATGTGCCAGCCACAGTCCTAGGCACCCTCCATCTCCTTGTAGGGAAGGTGTTTTCCTCACAGATGAGAAAGCTGAGGGTCAGTGAGTTCACATAACTTGCCCCGATTCACAAAACCCAAAAGTGTCCAAATTCTACCAGCACAGCCAGAGATGGGTGAGGGACAAAGAGGAAATGGGATAGCAGAAGGGAGGAAAAAACAACAACAAAAAGACCTGGGCATCCATGAACAGTGCAATCAACCCAGGAAACAATGAAGAAAGTCCCAGATAACAATGGGTTTGAAGACGCAAGACCAGATTGGTGCAGATTGAAAAATCCCCAAAGAGAGGTTTCTGGAAACACCTGAAGGAACACATGATTACATACAGAGGTTGGAAACACTTTATGTCATATTTCTTGCAAAAAGTGTAAGACATAATGAATTTAAAAGTTAGGGGGGAAAAACCCTGTAATGTTCTAGAATAAAATAGATATAAAATAGGATAAAACAGAGATAACACGTTTTATAAATCTCAGAGTTAGAAAGTTACATGTTCATAAAACCAAAATATTGTTTTTTTTTTAAGTGGGGCTGATAGATTCAATTATGTGAAAACTAATTTCTCCAACTCTGTGGCCAAAATTAACATAACAAAATCAGAACCCAAGTTGTACACCGGAAAAATTATTTGAACACATAAATCAATAAATGTCTAATTTTAGTAATATATAATGTAAACGTTTTTAAAATTTAATAAGAAAACTGACAATCCAATAGAAAAGTGAGTAAGAACTTGGATAGACAATTCACAGAAAAGGAAAATGTGCTTAGTATATGAGCAGGTGCTCGCCCTTACCCATAAGAGAAATGCTAATTAAAACTACCGTGAGATGCTCTGAGACTCACACTAAAACATTTGATAATACCCCTGTTGGGAATCTATGGGGCAAGAGACACTGTTATGCATTGTTGTAGGGAGTGTCAGTTGTCCCAAACTCCATAGATGCTCTTTTGACAACATCTGTCAAAATTAAAAGTACATATGTCCTTTTTATTTTTTTAAAGATTTTATTTATTTATTTATTTGGCAGAGAGAGAGAGAGAGAGAGATCACAAGTAGGCAGAGAGGCAGGCAGAGAGAGAGGGAAGCAGGCTCCCCACTGAGCAGAGAGCCCAACGTGGGGCTCGATCCCAGGACCCTGAGATCATGACCTGAGGCAAAGGCAGAGGCTTATCCCACTGGGCCACCCAGGTACTCCCATATGTCCTTTAACCTAAAAACTCCACTTGTAGGAATTTACCCCACAGATACACTCAAACATGTACAAAACAATTATGCACGTAAGTATGCATCACAACTGGGTTATAACAGTGAAATTTTGGAAATCTCTATAGAGAGAACTTGCTAAATAGAGGACAGTCATTTGTACACTGGAATAAAACACAGCAGTTAAAAAACAAAGGAAGGAGGGGCGCCTGGGTGGCTCAGTGGGTTGAAGCTTCTGCCTTCAGCTCAGGTCATGATCCCAGGGTTCTGGGATCGAGCCCCGCATCGGGCTCTCTGCTCAGTGGGGAGCCTGCTTCCTCCTCTCTCTCTGCCTGCCTCTGCCTACTTGTGATCTCTGTCAAATAAATAAATAAAATCTTTAAAAAAAAACAAAGGAAGGAGTTAAATGTGCTGATAGAAGATTACTGTCAAGATTAAAAGAATGTTTTAAAGCAAGAGGAAAAGGTACAGAAAGGAGGCCAGTGTAGGTGCTCTGCAAAGGTGAAACGTATGTCACCTTCATTATTGGTCTTTTTATACTTGACACATTTTATTCCATGGGTAACTCTTACCTTTTATAAAATTTATAATTTATAAATTAGAAAATTAACTAATTAAATTGAAAAGACAGCCTGAAGCCACAGGAAAAATTTTTAAAACTCTAAAGGACAGGAAATGACATCAAAGGAAAGAGCAGGAGCTCTTTCTGCCCACGGGTCCTGTCCCCGAGCTTTAATAAAACCATCTTTCTGCCCCCAGAAAAAACAAACAAACAAACCAAAAAACCCAAAGAGATCACTAACTTAGCATCAGTTAATATTTATATAGCCACTATACTGTAAATGCTCCTTATTGATTTTTTAAAATATATTTTTAAGCTTTATTCTTAAAAATGAGATTAATTCACTTATCATAAAAGTTACCCCCTTTTAAGTGTCCAGTTCAGTGGGTTTTAGTATATTCACAGTGTTATGCAACTATCACCACTATCAAATTCCAGAATATTTTCATCAGCTCCAAAAGAAACCCTGCACTAATTAATAGTCGCTCCCCATCCCCCTTTCTTCAGCCTCTGGTAACCATTCATCTATTTTCTGTTCCTGGCATTTTCTGTAAGTGGAATCATACAAAATGTGCTTGGAGTCTCTGATGTCAGGGAAGTTCTGGGCCCCTTTTAAAGGGCTCGTCTAATGGATAAAGAAGATGTGGTCCATATATACAATGGAATATTACCCAGCCATCAGAAAGGATGAATACCCAACTTTTGTGTCAACATGGACAGGACTGGGGGAGATTATCCTGAGTGAAATAAGTCAAGCAGAGAAAGTCAATTATCATATGGTTTCACTTACTTGTGGAGCATAAGGAATAACATGGAGGACATTGGGAGAAGGAAAGGAAAAGTGAATTGGGGGAAATCTGAGGGGGAGACAAACCATGAGAGATTGTGGACTCTGAGAAACAAACTGAGGGTTTTGGAGGGGAGGGAGCGTGGGAAGAATGGGTGAACCTGGTGGTGGGTATTAAGGAGGGCACGTATTGCATGGAGCACTGGGTGTGGTGCATAAGCAATGAATCTGGGACCACTGAAAAAATAAAATATTAAAATAACAAATAATAAATAATAAATCAATAACAAATAATAAAAACAAACAAACAAAATAAAGAGCTCATCTGATTAGGCCAAGCCCATCTAGGAAATTATTCTTTTTGACTAATTGAAAGTCAACTGATTAGGGACCTTAATTATATCTGCCAGCTCCTGTCACCTTTGCCACATAATATGAAGTAATTAAGGAGGGCTACCCTCTATCAGCTCTACCATACTCTATAGGCTGGAAGCAGGTCACAGGTCCTACCCATACGCAAGGAGTGGAGATTCTACAGGCAGAACTCCGGAGGGAGGAGATAGCATGGGTGGGTCTTGGAATTCCCCGCCACACTCTTCCAGTTTAGGATAATGCTGGCTGTGGTCAGAATATCCAGACTTGCAGATTTACAATGTAACATGTCAGTGATGACCAATAAGCTACTTGGAACCCTCCGTTTTTATATACTTAAGAACAGGTAGGGGCACCTGGGTGGCTCAGTGGGTTAAAGCCTCTGCCTTCAGCTCGGTTCGTGATCCCAGGGTCCTGGGATCGAGCCCCGAATAGGGCTCTCTGCTCAGCGGAGAGCCTGCTTCCTCCTCTCTCTGCCTGCCTCTCTGCCTACTTGCGATCTCTGTCTGTCAAATAAATAAATAAAATCTTAAAAAAAAAGAAGAAGAACAGGTACATAATGCCTTGGACCTGAGCTGAGGAAACCGCGGTTCTGATCCCTAGTTCACCACAAGCTCAGGCAGCAATTTACATGAATTCTTTTCTCTCTCCGAGCTGACTTTCTTATCTGGCTTGTGGGGATGATTGAAAGTCATGCTTACCTCTCAGGGCTGGTGTGAGGATTTCAGGTGAGAACTCACACACGCTGTCCACCCCTCCCCCACCACATCGGCACTCACACCCACCCTCTTAACCACATAGTGGTCTCAGCCCACATGTGCCTCTCCCAGAGCCACAGGACAGGCCTCTGCAGTCCCGCTCCTTCTCTCAAAACCACCTAAGGGCCTGGGATCCCATGTCCCTGCCACCCAGCCAGCCTCCCCCATTCCCGGGCAGTGGGCATGCACATGGATTTAACCTATGGCTCTCCTAAGAAGGAGGGAGAAAAAGCAAAAAAGAAAAGCATGACCTTCTATGGGAACATGAGCACAGCGTACACCTGTCACATTGAATACGAATGCCTACTCTCCTGACAGCTGCCAGAGCAAGAACAAAGAGCTGCACTCAGTCCCACCAAAGGTATCATTAGCTTCTATTCCCTCTGCATTTATGATGACAGTGGGTCCAGAGTGGCACGGAACCAGCTTTAATGCCTGCTACAGAACTTTGTTCACGTGAGCCCATCCATTAAAACGTGGCTGGAGCACCATATGAAAGCCCAGGGCCTTTGGGGTTGATTCTGGCTTCCTCTGTCACACCCCTGGGCCACCACAGCAGCCTTCTCTGCCCCAAGTAATGCCCTTCTCCCTTTTTTTCTTTTTAAAAAAAATTACAGTAAAATATTACAAAAATTACATAAAACATTTTTCTTTTTAAAAAAAATTATAGGGGGCACCTGGGTGGCTCCGTGGGTTAAGCCGCTGCTTGGGTCATGATCTCAGGGTCCTGGGGTCGAGTCCCACATCGGGCTCTCTGCTCGGCGGGGAGCCTGCTTCCCCCTCTCTCTCTCTGCCTGTCTCTCTGCCTACGTGTGATCTCTCTATCTGTCAAATAAATAAATAAAATCTTTAAAAAAATTATAGTAAAACATTCAAAAAATTACATAAAACATTTACCATTTTAACCATTGTTAAATGTGCAGTCCAGTGGTGGTAAGTACATTCACAGGTTGTGCAACCATCGTAAATATCCATCTCCAGAACCTTTTCGTCTTCCCAAACTGGAACTCCGTACCCATTAAACAGTAAGTCCCCCTTCCACCCTCCCTCTAATCCCTGGTGCTCACTATTCGACTTCCTGTCTCTGAATTTGACTATTCGAGGTACATCGTATAAGTGGGACCATACACACTATTAGTCCTTCACTGTCTGGTTAACTTCACTTGGCACAATGTCTTCCAGGTTCATTTACATCATAGGGGGTTCCAAATTGCCTTTCTTTTTAAGGCTACAGAATATTCCATTGCACGTGTAGACCACAGTTTGTTGATCCATTATCTGTTGATTGACATCTGTGTTCCTTCTATCTTTTGGCCATTGCTGTGAACCTGGTGTACCAAACACTGGGGTACAATTATCTGTCTGAGTCTCTGCTTTCAATTACTTTGGAAATATGCACAGAGGTGGAATTTCTGGTTCAGATGGTAATTCTCTGTTTAATTTTTTGAGGAGCCGCCTACGGTTTTCCCCAGATGCTGCCCTGTCTTACGATCCCACCAGCAAGGCGGAAGGGTTCCCGTTTTTCCCCATCCTTGCCAACACTTACTATTTTCTGCTTTTGTTTGCTTGTTTTGTTTGTTGGTTTTTGTTGATCACAGCCATCCTCATGGTTATGAAGTCGGAGCTCACTGTAGTTTGCATTTGGGTTTCTGATACCCCCTTGACCCAATCAAAACTTCATTTCTCTGCTCTGATTGAGCTACTTCTCAAGGGGCAGCACACCCACTGGGTTTGTCCTGCGAGGCACCCGGGCTATCCCTGAGATACCAGGTCACCAGCCGCCCAGAGAGCCTGTGCATCTAGGAGCAGCACTTCTCTCCTTGGCCAGTTCACCACAGACATCGAGTCCTGCTCTTGTCTTGGACTGTATGGCTCAGAGGCTCCTGCCAGATGTGGGAATGCCACAGCCAGCACGTTCCTGGGCCTGCCTCACTTGGAGCCAGGCATCTGTCGAGAGGTGGAGGGGCTGGCAGCAGCCAAGGCTTCAGGGCTCAGCCTCGGAGGAAACGCGAAGGCCGACAGACAGCGCAGCCCTACAGGGTGATGTCCTCAGAGTGCTATTTTCATCGGGCTGTCATTACACCATTCAGAGCTGAGATGGAACACTTGGATGAATTTCCCTCATGCTCTGAGCCCACAAGAATTTATGCTGGTCAGATGTGATAGATTATAGAGCCCTGTTTGGGGACATGGAAGCTTCTAGAGGATATTTTTGGTAAATCTGATGTATTCCTGATACACGGTTGCTTCGAAACAGCCATTTGTATAAGGTATACAGTGACTGTATTTTCCAAACCCGAAATCAGAAGACTAAGTTCTGGCAAAAATGAGTGCATTTATAGGAATACAGCACATTTAAAATTGGAACTCTTACCACCAAAACCCAGAGGTATGGACTCGTGGAAAGCCATGACATGCTAACGAAGCTTGCAAACAGAATGTGATTCAGGGTGATGGTTTCCATCACACTCACGGTCTTGATCTCCAGGAACATGCTTCTGCACAAAGCAGGAACTGTGTTTTTCATTTGATTTCAAGAACCCAAACAATACATAAGTAAACTCTCATTAGAAAAAAAATGAAAATAATACTAATAAAGCTGGTATCTTCTTTGACTATTATTCCTAATGCCCGTCTCATTTTAGCAGTAATTACTGCTATAAGTTTGAAGGATTGCCTTCTTGAGCCTTTTTTAATCAATTTACAGACAGGTATCAGTGCACTTGGGTGGCTCAGTCAGTGAAGCATCTGCCTTCAGCTGAGGTCATGATCTCAGGGTCCTGGGATGGAGCCCCACATCAGGCTCTCTGCTCCACGGAGAGTCTGCTTCCTCCTCTCTCTGCCTGCCTCTCTGCCTACTTGTGATCTCTGTCAAATAAATAAACAAAATCTTTAAAAAAAAATTTACAGACAGGTATCTATTTATAAATGTTATTTTGTATTTTAAACATAAATTGTGCCATATTTATATTAACTTGCAATTTAAATATTTTCACTTAATATATGTTAGAGATTTCTAAAAGCCTGAGCAGATAGTGGTATTAAAAAATGAAGGAATTTGTTTTACCTTGGTCCTGGGTGAAAATGAACTGTTTACACACAAGAGAGATCCCACCGAATGGAGCACTGGAGGTGAGACTTAATGCCCAGGTATCAAATATAAATGAGGTAAGCCAAATGAGTGGAAGACAGTCAAGAGAGGGGAGGAACGTGGTGAACAGCAGACCACTACGCCCCCATGTCTGGGGTAGCCTCTATGCAGCTCCAGCCAACTCTTGGCATATGGGAATGAAGATCTGGTATTGACAGATACTGCATAAGAACCCGGATTTTTAAAATTTTTTAAATTATTTATTTATTTTTTAGATATCTGTTTATGTATTTACCTATCAAAAGAGAGTGCACGCACAAGGAGGGGGAGCAGCAGGCAGAGGGAAAAGCAGACTCCTCGGTGAGCAGGGATCATGACCAGAGTTGAAGGCAGACGTTTCACCGACTGAGCCGCCCAGGTGCCCCTGTATATTTGCTTTTGTGATGTTCCCAGTCAACTCTTTTGAGAGCCTCAGAATCACCTGTCTGCATCTCTGTTATCCAGAAACACTTCCTTCCTACCCTCAGCCTGCAAGACAAGGGAGCCCTACCTGCCAACATGGGTGCCATTTCTTCTTCTGGGCGAGAGCAAAGATCATCTCAAAGTTGGTTCTCAGATGCCCTAACTGTAGAGAGGTGACAATTGTGCTTTCAGCTTTTAGTTTTCAGGGCAATCTGGGCTTTGACATTGTGAGCCCTCTATTGTTGCAGATGGAAGCCCTCAATTCTTTTAAATTTTTTTTAAGATTTTATTTATTTATTTGATAGAGATCACAAGTAGAGATCACAAGTAGGCAGAGAGGCAGAGAGAGAGGAGGAAGCAGGCTGTCCACAGAGCAGAGAGCCCGATGCGGGGCTCGATCCCACAACCCTGGGATCATGACCCGAGCAAAGGCAGCGGCTTTAACCCACTGAGCCACCCAGGCGTCCCGGAAGCCCTCAATTCTTTAGGAGGCTGTTGGCTGCAGGTAACAGAAATCCAGTCACAGAGGTTTAACAACCACGGGCTTTCACTTTTTTCAAGACTCGGGAAGTCTAGAAGCAGCAGCCAAGGATGAGCCATGATTCTGTGGGTCTCCGAAGAACTAGACACATCCATGATCCCACTCTGCCACCCTCAGCACACAACTCTCGCAAGCTCAGAGCTGTAGCACCTCCCGGCCATAATGTTCATTTCTGGGGGGGATATGGAGGAAGAACAAAGGTAAAAACCACAGGCGGGCTAAGCCAGTTATTATTTTTTAAATGTTTTTATTTATTTTTTTTGTAAGATTTTATTTATTTATTAGTTAGAGAGAGAGAGCGAGCACAGGCAGACAGAGAGGCAGAGGGAGAAGCAGGCTCCCTGCCGAGCAAGGAGCCCAATGTGGGACTCGATCCCAGGACGCTGGGATCATGACCTGAGCCGAAGGCAGCCGCTTAACCAACTGAGCCACCCAGGCGTCCCTAAATGTTTTTATTTTTTTAAAAGATTGTATTTATTTATTTGACAGAGAGACAGTGAGAGAGGGAACACAAGCAGGGGGAGTGGGGGAGGGAGAAGCAGGCCTCCTGCTGAGCAGGGAGCCCCACGGGGGACTTGATCCCAGGACCCTGAGATCATGACCAGAGCAGAAGGCAGACGCTTATCGACTGAGCCACCCAGGTGCCCTAAGCCAATTATTTTTATCAGGAAAACCAACAGTTGATTAGCTGGAAGCGCCACCCACTGGCTCTCACAGGGGACAGCCTGGGATATGGAGTTTGTTTTAGCTGACATATTGCTACCCCAATGGGTTCTTAGAGAGGAAATGGGGAAACCCGATGGATACTGGGTAGGCTCCTGTGGTGTCTGCCATATTAGACATGTTCTTTTACCAGAAAATGACGAATTTGTTTACAAAATACATTTTGGACTTCAGCTGTCATCCAGGGTCATGCCGGCTTGAAAACGAAGCAGTCCATGGGTCCAACCTGACCACGGAATCCACAGACTCTAAAGGGTGACAGGGCTCGCCAGGCTGGGGCATTACTACAGAGGTGAGGGACGCTGGCAGGACTTTGTCAGAGACAGTGGCAGATGGTCATTTCCACCTGTGACTCTCATTCTGGTGCCACATTGCCACCTCCTGGGGTCCCCTCTTGGAAACAAGGTCCTGTTCTCCTTTCTGACTTAAAAAAAAAAAAAAAGATTTTATTTATTTATTTGACAGAGAGAGATCACAAGTAGGCAGAGAGAGAAAGGAGGAGGAAGTAGGCTGCCCAGCAAGCAGAGAGCCTAATGAGGGACTGGATCCCAGGACCCCAAGATCATGACTCGAGCTAAAGGAAGAGGCTCAACCCACTGAGCCACCCAGGCGCCCCACCTTTCTGACTTTTTATTTTTCAAAAATATATTTATCTAACAAAGATAACAAATATTTGTTACAAATATTGTAACAAAGAGCACACATTGAGTTCAGTCGAGCTCACTTTAAACATTTGACTAGTCTTTTCGATATGTTCTTACCTAGATGTTTCTCCTCCAGCTCCTTCATGTCATTGCAGCTCATGAGGGGAACTGGACATTTTGGCCCCTAGAGTTTCCACGGTCAGTTTTGCTGACTGCACATTCTTTGTGTACTTCTTCATCTGTATTTCCTGGAAATTTACAGCTGGGTCCAGACACAGGATCAAGCTTAATCCTTTTGGCAGAATTATCAGGGGTATTTGTTAAGACTACAGGAGGCACGCCATATCTGGTTTCTCTTTTTGTGATCTTCACAGCCAGTGATAGCCACATTTTCTTTCGGTGTTAAAGGAGGAATGCAGCATCTATAACCACCAAAGCTTTCTCCCCAGGCAAGCTAGGCTCCTAACCCCTGACGTCTAGAAATGTCTTTATGCAAAAGGATGGGCTCCCATACTTCTTCTGGAGCCGTCTGAGGCCCCTGTGCAGGTGAGGTGGGCTTAGGATGGATGCCCACCTCTCAGGTCTACTCAGGTCTGAGCGGGTGACAAGGAATCCACCAGTTTCTGTCACTTCACACGTGAGGTGTCAGGAGTCATGCAATGCTGGACGATGGAACATACTCAGGGAATGTAGGGGGTGCAAACTGTGGGTGGTGTCAAAGATGGATGTGGCTGCTTGTATGGCTGTGCCCAGACACACCTGAGTCTTCTGATGCTAAGCACTCGTTACGAAAACCACACTCGCCACCTATGCCAAGGCCATTTCCCCAGCAAAGTCCTCTGATACTGGGTTAAACTGATGAAGATGAAGGGCACACTCCTCCCCTTGTCCTGACATCACCCAGCCATCCATGACAGAGCCCCGAAGCATCACCACCTGGGGAAGGACAGAGGGATGGCAATGGAAATGGGAACCATACAGGTCAATCAAATCCTCTTCCCTTCCACAGGCTACACTCTCCAGCTTTCTTGCTGTCCTTGTGACTAGGAAGGGATGAGAATAAGGCCCTCCAGGGCACTAAATGAGAGGGGGGCAGGGAAACAATCTGGAGAGAGAATATGCAAAGAGTCAGCTACACTGGACCTATGCACAGTGCTTGAGCTGGTGTTCCTGAAGTCGGATGAAATGTTTACCACCCTTCCTGGTTGTGAGAGAGGTAGCACCTCCCTTGGAGCCCAGTTCTGTCGTGTCGTTTTAGGAACCATTTCCAAAGCTCAGTCCAGCCAGAGCCTGTCCTTCAACCTTATCAATTATTTCTTTCAGCACTGAATTCCCTGTTTTGCTTTTCTTTTTTTAATGTTTTTAAATTTATTTTTGAGAGAGAGAGAGAGTGAGTGTGCAAGCATGAGTGGGAGGGGCAGAAGGGGAGGGAGAGAGAATCTCAAGCAGACTCTGCATTGAGTGTGCTCTATGACTCAAAGGATTCATGAAGCCATAAAGAAGCTACATTTTCTTTAGGAAAAAAAAATTCTCTTTTCTGATCCTGAAATTCTACTTTGAATTGTGTACATATTCTAAGAAATGATAATCTCTTCAGCCAAGTGCACAGAACAGAAATATCAAATCCGGGGCGCCTGGGTGGCTCAGTGGGTTAAAGCCTCTGCCTTCGGCTCAGGTCATGATTCCAGGGTCCTGGGATCGAGCCCCACATCGGTCTCTCTGCTCCGCGGGGAGCCTGCTTCCTCCTCTTTCTCTGCCTGCCTCTCTGCCTACTTGTGATCTCTGTCTGTCAAATAAGTAAATAAAATCTTTAAAAAAAAAAAAAAGAAATATCAAATCCATTTTGTGCTTGCCATTACCCATCCTGCACTCATGATAGACATTACTAATCAGTCATGTACTCTTTCGCCCCCAAAGTCAGATGTGGCTTTATCCATCTCTACACAACACTTAAGCAACCACTTCTAGTCGGTTAGATAGAGAAGCAAGACTAATGCTGTTTGGTCATGTCTGCCCTAGAACAAAGATAAGTTCAGAAGTGCCACAATATTTTTAAAGTCTCTCTCTCTTTCTTTCTAACCATTTTTAAAAAAGATTTTATTTCCACCAACAGTGTAGGAGGATTCTCCTTTCTCCGCATCCTCGCCAGCATCTGTCATTTCCTGACTTGTTCATTTTAGCCATTCTGACTGGTGTGAGTTGGTATCTCATTGTGGTTTTGATTTGTATTTCCCTGATGCCGAGTGATGTGGAGCATTTTTTCATGTGTCTGTTGGCCATCTGGATGTCTTTTTTGCAGAAATGTCTGTTCATGTCCTCTGCCTGTTTCTTTTTTTTTTTTTAAGATTTTATTTATTTATTTGACAGACAGAGATCACAAGTAGGCAGAGAGGCAGGCAGAGGGAGAGAGAGGGAAACAGGCCCCCCGCTGAGCAGAGAGCCCGATGTGGGGCTGAATCCCAGGACCCTGGGATCATGACCTGAGCCGAAGGCAGAGGCTTTAACCCACTGAGCCACCCAGGTGCCCCCCTCTGACCATTTCTTGATTGGATTATTTGTTCTTTGGGTGTTGAGTTTGCTGAGTTCTTTATAGATTTTGGATACTAGCCCTTTATCTGATATGTCATTTTCAAATATCTTCTCCCATTCTGTCAGTTGTCTTTTGGTTTTGTTAACTATTTCCTTTGCTGTGAAGAAGCTTTTGATCTTGATGAAGTCCCAAGAGTTAATTTTTGCCCTTGCTTCCCTTGCCTTTGGCGTTGTTCCTAGGAAAAGGGTGTTGCAGTTGAGGTGGGAGAGGTTGCTGCCTGTGTTCTCCTCAAGGATTTTGATGGATTCTTTTCTCACATTGAGGTCCTTCATCCATTTTGAGTCTATTTTCGTGTGTGGTATAAGGAAATGGTCCACTTTCATTTTTTTGCATGTGGCTGTCCAATTTTCCCAACACCATTTGTTGAAGAGGCTGTCTTTTTTCCATTGGACATTCTTTCCTGCTTTGTTGAAGATTAGTTGACCATAGAGTTGAGGGTCTACTTCTGGGCTCTCTATTCTGTTCCATTGATCTATGTGTCTGTTTTTGTGCCAGTACCATACTGTCTTGATGATAACAGCTTTGTAATAGAGCTTGAAGTCTGGAATTGTGATGCCACCAACTTTGGCTTTCTTTTTCAATATTCCTTTGGCTATTCGAGGTCTTTTCTGGTTCCATATAAATTTTAGGATTATTTGTTCCATTTCTTTGAAGAAAATAGATGGGATTTTGATAGGGATTGCATTATATGTGTAGATTGCTTTAGATAGCATAGACATTTTCACAATATTTGTTCTTCCAATCCATGAGCATGGAATATTTTTCCATTTCTTTGTGTCTTCCTCAATTTCTTTCATGAGTACTTTATAGTTTTCTGAGCAAACAGCATGGAGATTCCTCAAAAAGTTGAAAATAGAGCTACCTTATGACCCAGCAATTGCACTACTGGGTATTTACCCTAAAGATACAAACGTAGTGATCCAAAGGAGCATGTGCACCCGAATGCTTATAGCGGCAATGTCCACAATAGCCAAACTATGGAAAGAACCTAGATGTTCTATCCATTCATCAACAGATGAATGGATAATGAAGATGTGGTATATATGTACAATGGAATACTATGCAGCCATCAAAAGAAATGAAATCTTGCCATTCACAACAACGTGGATGGAACTAGAGGGTATTATGCTTAGCAAAATAAGTCAATCAGAGAAAGACAACTATCATTGATCTCCCTTAAATGAAGAAGTGGAGATGCAACGTGGGGGCTTGGGGGGTAGGAAAAGAATAAATGAAAGAAGATGGGATCGGGAGGGAGAAAAACCATAAGAGACTCTTAATCTCAGAAACTGAGGGTTGCTATGGGGAGGGGAGTCGGGAGAGGGTGGTGGGGTTATGGACATTGGGGAGGGTATGTGCTATGGTGAATGCTGTGAAATGTGTAAACCTGGTGACTCACAGACCTGTACCCCTGGGGATAAAAACATAAATAAAAATAAATAAATAAAGGATTTTATTTATTTATTTGACAGACAGAGATCACAGGTAGACAGAGAGGCAGGCAGAGAGAGAGGAAGGGAAGCGGGCTCCCTGCTGAGCAGAGAGCCCGACTCGGGGCTCTATCCCAGGACCCTGGGATCATGACCTGGGCCGAAAGCAGAGGCTTTAACCCACTGAGACCTCAGGCGCCCCTCTTTCTAACAGTTGTTTAACTGAATGCCTGTTATGTGGGCTCTGAGGTATATGCATTAGAAGAATGCAAGTATTATTTTATCTTTTTTTTTTAAAGATTTTATTTTTTATTTATTTATTTGTTAGAGAGAGAGAGCGCGCGATCACAGGCAGACAGAGTGGCAGGCAGAGGCAGAGGGAGAAGCAGGCTCCCCGCCAAGCAAGGAGCCCGATGTGGGACTCGACCCCAGGACGCTGGGATCATGACCTGAGCCGAAGGTAGCTACTTAACCAACTGAGCCACCCAGGCGTCCCTTATCTTTTTTTTTTTTTAAGATTTTATTTTTAAGTAATCTCTACACCAAGTGTGGCTTGAACTTACAAGCTTGAAATCAGGAGTCAATGCTTCACCAACTGAGCCAACCAGGAACCCCATAGAGGAATATAATTATTTTAATATGGATCCAGTCTCAGGAAACCTCTAGAACACCAGGAGGGAATTCGGGTACAACATTAGATCACAAGCTATGCAAGGATAACACGGTGATGCACCCAATGTATTATGAGGGATGAATGTTTCCTGCCAGGAGCTGGTGGGACAAGATCTTGTAGAATATATGAGCTTTTAATATGTGGCAGTACAGGGACAGGAAGAGCAGTGGAAGGGATTCTAGAGGAAGGAACTACATGAGCAAGTGCAGAGAAGTCAAAGTCAGCGTGAGCAGAGCAGAGAGCAGGGAGCACCTTCTGGCTGAGTAAATGAGACAATGTGATAGGAGTGACAGTGGCTGGGGTTTGCAGGGAAGGATGGCATTTGATTACCAAGGCCTTGAATGCCTAGCTCAGGAGGTTAGGGCCTGATTCACGCAACAGGGGGAAGCCAAGGAGTGGGGTTCAGAGTGCAATACCCAGTACCCAGTATTGCATTTGCTGGGTCATAAGATAGCTCTATTTTCAACTTTTTGAGGAATTTCCATGCTGTTTGCTCAGAAAACTATAAAGTACTCATGAAAGAAATTGAGGAAGACACAAAGAAATGGAAAAATGTTCCATGCTCATGGATTGGAAGAACAAATATTGTGAAATATCTATGCTACCTACAGAGCAGTAGACCAGGGCTTTGTTAGGAATGTGGATCTTGCTGCCAAACGAGTGAGGCATCAAAATGGGAGGCCAGAAGGAGGAGAAGCCACTGAAAGGCTGCGACCATGCCCCTGAGTATCAGCCATGGTCCAACCAAGAAAAAAACCACACCTATAATTCGGAAATGGAATATAAAAACTTTCTTTTTTTTATTGTGGCGAAATATACACAACATAAAATTCCAGCTCAGTGGTGTGAAGCAGTCACTCCGTTGTACTACCTCACCACCATCCCTCTTCAGAACACCTTCATCTTCCCAAACTGGAGCTGTCCCCACTAACTATTAATCCCCTCTCCTCTCCCCTCCCCTCCCCTAGCTCCTGGCAACCACTATTTCACTTCCTGTCTCTGTGGGTTGACTACTCTGGGTATCTATATAAGTATAAAGGACTTTGAACTAGGGAAGTATGGTTAATTAGTAAACAGGACAAAAGATACAGAAGCAGCAAGACCAGAGAGTAGCTATGAGCTCTGGAGCACAGTGGACTTAGAAGAATACCCCTTCACCCTTCTCTCTTCCTTCCAAGGCTGGGATTCAAGTCCTTTTGGGGAGCACATGGCTGCCACAAGATTATGAAACCTACCAGTGGCAGAGAAACATGTCACAAGCTAGTGTGCAAAGGACTAGACTTCTAGGTGGCCAAAAGGTTACCAGAAGCACAGGTGGGCTCGAGTCAGTCGGTAGGAGCAGGCTCCTCATGGAAGACATCATGGATTCTTTCATAGTGGTACAATCCACGTGTGTATGCCAAGGTTGAGCTTAGTCTAGCTCATTTTCGAAACTGATGTGATGATCTGATATCCATATGCATTGTGAAAGAATTGCCACATAATATGAGTTAACACATCTGGGATCTCACATAGTTACTTTCTTTTTTCTTTTTGGTTCCACATATAAATGAGATCATACATTCATCTTTCTGTGTCTGACTAATTCCACCTAGCATAATGTCCTCGAGGTCCATCCATGGTATTGCAAATGGTAAGATTTTCTTTCTTTTTATGACTGAATTATGTTCCTCTGTGTGTGTGTGTGTGTATGTATACACTGACCAATTCATCTATTGGTAGACACTTAGGTTGTTTCTGTCTTGGCTATTGTAAATGCTCTCATGAATATAGGGGTGCAGGTATCTCTTTGAGGTCCTTGAGATCCTTGAGATCTTTCAGCTACATCCCTAGAAGTGGGATTGCTGGATCTCACAGTAGCTCTATTTATAATTTTTTGAAGAACATTCCATACTGTTTTCCAATTTACATTGATTTATATTCCCACCAACAGGCCAGGAAGGTTCCCTTCCCACATATCCTTGCCAGCATTTGTTATCTCGTCTTTCTGGTAATAGCCATTCTAACATGTATAAATAAGGTGATACCTCATTTTGGTCTCTTTTGCATTTCCCTGGTGATGAGTGATGTTGAGCATCTTTTCATGTCCATGTTGATCATCCGTATATATTTTTGGGAAAATGTCCTTTTTTAAAAAAAAAGATTATTTATTTATTTGACACACAGAGAGAGATCACAAGTAGGCAGAGAGGCAGGCAGAGAGAGAGGGGGAAGCAGGCTCCCTGCTGAGCAGTGATCCTGATGTGGGACTTGATCCCAGGACCCTGAGATTTTGACCCAAACAGAAGGCAGAGGTTTAACCCACTGAGCCACCAGGTGCCTCAATTTTTGGGAAAACGTCTATCCAGGTCGTCTACCCATTTTAATCAGATTATGTGTGGGTGGTTCTTGTGTTTGTTTGCTTTGTTATTGAATTTGTACATTTCTTATATATTTAAGTTATAACCCCTTACTAGTAGATACATAATTTGCAAATATGTTCTTCTTTTTGTGGGTTACCTTTTCATTTTATTGGGTTTTTTTTGGTATAAGTCTTTAGTTTGATATAGTCCCACTTGTTTATTTTTGTTGTTCCTGCTTTTGGTGTTATATCCAGAAAATCATTACCAAGACCCATCCATGTCAAGGAACATTTTCTGTATGTTTTCTTCAAGGAGTTTCATGGCCTTAGATCTTAACTTTAAGTCTTTAAGTCTTGAGTTAATTTGTGTGAGTGCTATAAGGTAGAGTTCCAGTTTCATTCTTTTGCATGTGGCTATCCAGTTTTCTAAATATTATTTATTAAAGAGACTATCCTTTCCAACTATTCTTGGTTCTCTTGTTGAATATTAGGTGACTGTATATGTGTGGGGATTTTTCTGCATTCCTGATCCATCCCCTTGGTCTATGTATCTACTTTTATGCCAATACCACAGTACTCTGATGACTATAGCTTCATAGTATAGTTTGAAATCAGAAAATATGATGCCTCCATTTTGTTCTTCTTTCTCAAAATGGCTTTGGCTATTTAGGATCTTCTGTGGTTCCATTCGAGTTTTAGGATTGTTTGTTCTATTTCTGTGGAAGGTGTCATTAGATTTTTGATAGGGATTGCTTTGAATCTGTAGATCTTGGGTAGTATGGAATCCTAACATTAATTATTCCGATCCATGAACATGAAATATTTTTATATTTATTTGTGTCTTCTTCAGTTTTTTTCATTGATGTCAGTTTTCAGGATGAAGACTTGATTTTTCTTTTTAAAGATTGTATTTATTTGTCAGAGAGCGAGAGACAGAGGACAAGCAGGAGGAACAGCAGGCAGAGGGAGAAGCAGGTTCCCACTGATCAGGGAGCTAGATATGGAACTCAATCCTAGGACCCTGGGATCATGATCTGAGCCAAAGGCAGACAATTAACCAACTGAGCCACCCAGGCACCCCAAGACTAGATTTTAAGTAACAAGACTCATAAACACTGGTTCTCAAACTTGGTTGAAAACTGGAATCACCTTTAACTTTGCCAGCTTTAACTTATACACATATTTAGGACTCACTCTCAAAAATTCGCATTTCATTGGTTCAGGGTAGGTCCTGAAGGTTGTAATGGGTAGCCAGTTGGCCCAGAGCAGAAGTTATAGGTGGGTGGCCTGAGGGCCAAGCCCAATCAGCTCATCTATTTGGTTTGGCCCACCTAGTATTTTAAATTTGTTCCACTGACAACATTTAAAAATGGAAATTTCATATACAGGCACAAGCAAAGCTTTCAATTCCAGCTTTTCCTGAAAAATCAGAAAATCTGGTGCACTCAGTCGGATTCCAACATGGCCACAATGGGCTGATATGGTGTAGCTGTTGCCCCTGTAACTGTCCTTCCGAAGCTCAGTCTACTCATTCCTCACCATTGTCTCACCCTGCAGACATTTAGCTTTGCTAACCCAGATTAGACTCTAGGAGTACATTGGACCTTCTCCTTGGATTCTGTCTTTGGCTGCTTGGTTGGGAAAGAAACATTTCTTCCCAAAATTTGATTTTTGATTTTCAAATTGCAAAACAGCCAGTGTGTTGTATATCTGGGTATTGTGCCCATACATCTTCATCTTCAATATGTTACATCCTGCACAGTATTGTTTTATAGGAGTTTTTTGAATGTCCTAAGATGAATTATGATCCCTTGTTGGAAACCCATATGAGGGGCGCCTGGGTGGCTCAGTGGGTTAAAGCCTCTGCTTTCGGCTCAGGTCATGATCCCAGGGTCCTGGGATCAAGCCCCGCATCTGGCTC
>ML107896.1:0-21638 GCA_003697995.1 Taxidea taxus jeffersonii | reverse complement strand
CTCTCTCTCTCTGCCTCTCTGCCTACTTGTGATCTCTGTCTATCAAATAAATAAAATAAATAAAAATCTTTAAAAAAATTTGGGATACAATTTCTTCTAATAGATCAAAATATACCCTAATTCTAGTGCATGGCTTTGCTCTAGTCTCCAGCCTGATCACATTCTTTCCTCCTTTTTTTTCTTTTTTCAATCAACATCTTACCTTATTAATTCCTTTCAGAATCTTTTTAATTTTCATCTTTACAGTCATATTCCATCCCTTCATCATGTTTATCCTTATTTTTGTGTATAAGTTTTTCTTTCTTTAAAATTCTGGGAGTTAGTTTCTTCTAGCAGACCAAAATACACCCAAAAATCAAGTGTGTAGCTCTGTTCTATTTACCAGTCTAATATATATATATACATACATATATGTATATGTGTATATACATGTATATATATGTGTATGTATATATATACACACACATATACATGTATATATATACATATATATATGTATGTATATATATACACACATATACATGCATACATATATATTTTTTAACTCTTTTTACCCCTTTTTTCTCCCCCTGGTTTTGGGTTGCTTCTGACTTGGTTAGTGTATATTTTTCTTGGGTTGTTGCTACCCTTTTAGTATTTTATTCTCATATTTATCTATTCTTATCTGGATAAAACTCACTACATAAAAAAGAACAGGAGGCAGTACTGACAGCTAGGGACCTAATCAATATGGACATTAGTAATATGTTAGAACTAGAGTTCACAATGATGATTATCAAGGAGCTAACTGGGCTCCAAAAAAGCATGGAATAGATTACAGAATACCTTTCTGGAGAAATAAAATCCTTTCTGGAGAAATAAAAGAACTAAAATCTAACCAATAAAAAAAGCTATTAATGAGGTGCAATCAAACACAGAGGCTCGTACTGTTAGGATAAATGAGGCAGAAGACATAATTAGCTATACAGAAGACCAAATGACAGAGAATAAAGAAGCTGAGCAAAAGAGAGACAAATTACTGGACCACGAAGGGAGAATTCAAGAGATAAGTGATACCATAAGATGAAACAATATTAGAATAATTGGGATCCCAAAAGAAGAAGAAAGAGAGAGAGGGGCAGAAGGTATATTGGAACAAATTATAGTAGATAATTTCCCTAATATGACAAAGGGAACAAACATCAAAATTCAGGAGGCACAGAGGATCCCCCCTCAAAATCAGTAAAAATAGGTCCACACCCTGTCATTTGATAGTAAAACTTACAAGTCTTAGTGACAAAGAGAAAATCCTTAAAGCAGCTAAGGACAAGAGGTCTTTAACACACAACAGTAGAAATATTAGATTGGCAGCAGACCTATTCACAGAGACCTGGCAGGCCAGAAAGGACTGGCATGATATATTCAGAGCACTAAACAAGAAAAATATGCAGCCAAGAATACAACATGCAGCTAGGCTGTCATTGAAAACAGAAGGAGAGATAAAAAGCTTCCAGGACAAACAAAAACTAAAAGAATTTGCAAACACCAAACCAGCCCTACAAGAAACATTGAAAGGAGTCCTCTAAGCAAAGAGAGAGCCTAAAAGTAACAGAACACAAGGGGACAGGGACAATATACAGTAATAGTCTCCTTACAGACAATCCAGTGGCACTAAATTCACATCTTTCAATAGTTACCCTGAATGTAAATGGGCTAAATGCCCCAATCAAAAGACACAGCATATCAGAATGGATTAAAAAAAACAAGATCCATCAATATACTGTCTACAAGAAACTCATTTTAGACCCAAAGACACCTCCAGATTTAAAATGAGGGGGTGGAAAACAATTTACCATGCTAATGGACATCAAAAGAAAGCTGGGGTGGCAATCCTTATATCAGATCAATTAGATTTTAAGCCAAAGACTATAATAAGAGATGAGGAAGGACATTATATCATACTCAAAGTTTCTGTCCAACAAGAAGATCTAACAATTTTAAATATCTATGCCCATAGCATGGGAGAAGCCAATTATATAAACCAATTAATAACAAAATCAAAGAAATATATAAAAAATAATACAATAATAATAGGGGACTTTACCACTCCCTCACTGAAATGGACAGACCATCTAAGCTAAAGATCAACAAGGAAATAAAGTCTTTAAATGATACACTGGACATCACAGGTATATTCAGAAAATTCCATCCCAAAGCAACGGAGTACACATTCTTTTCTAGTGCACATGGAACCTTCTCCAGAATAGATCACATCCTGGGTCACAAATCAGGTCTCAACCAGTACCAAATGATTGGGATCATACCCTGCATATTTTCAGACCACAATGCTCTGAAATTAGAGCTCAGTCACAAAAGGAAAGTGGGAAAGAACTCAAATCCATGGAGGCTAAAGAGCATCCTACTAAAGAATGAATGGGTCAACCAGGAAATTAAAGAAGGATTTAAAAATTCATGGAAACAAATGAAAATGAAAACACAAATGTTCAAAATCTTTGGGACACAACAAAGGCAGTCCTGAGAGGAAAGTATATAACAATACAAGCCTTTCTCAAGAAACAACAAAGGTCTCAAGTACACAATCTAACCCTACACCTAAAGGAACTGGAGAAAGAATAGCAAAGAAAGCCTAAACCAGCAGGACAAGAGAAATAATAAAAATCAGAGCAGAAATCAATGAAATAGAAACCAAAAGAACAGTAGAACAAATCAATGAAACCAGGAGCTGGTTCTTTGAAAGAATTAATAAGATTGATGAACCCCTGGCCAGACCTACCAAAAAGAAAAGAGAAAGGACACAATTAATAAAATCATGAATGAAAGAAGAAAGACCACAACCAATACCAAAGAAATGCAAACAATTATAAGAACATATTATGAGTAACAATACACCAGCAAATTTGACAATCTGGAAGAAATGGATGCATTCCTAGAGACATATAAACTACCAAAACTAAACCAGGAAGATATAAAAAATCAGTAAGGAGATTGAGGCAGTCATCAAAAATCTCCCAACAGGCTTGACTGGGTGGCTTAGTCATTAAGTGTCTGCCTTCAGCTCAGGTCACGATCCCGGGGTCCTGGGATTGAGCCCTGCAGCGAGGTGCCTGCTTCTCCCTTTCCCATTCCCTCTGCTGTGTTTCCCCTTTTGCTGTGTCTCTCTGTCAAATAAATAAATAAAATCTTCAAAGAAAAAAAAAGATCTCCCAACAAACAAGAGTCCAAGGCCAGACAGCTTCCCAGGTGAATTCTACCAAACACTTAAAGAAGAATTAATACCTATTCTCCTGAAACTGTTCCAAAAAATAGAAATGGAAGGAAAACTCAACTCATTTTATGAGGCCAGCATTACCTTGATCTCAAAACCAGACAAAGACCCCATCAAAAAGGAGAATTACAGACCAATATCCTTGATGAACACAGATGCAAAAATTCTCACCAAAATACTAACCAATAGGATCCAACAGTACATTAAAGGGATTATTCACCACAATCAATTAAGATTTATTCCTGGACTGCAAGGTTGGTTCAACATCTGCAAATCAATCAATGTGATACAATACATTAATAAAAGAAAGAATAAGAACCATATGATACTCTCAGTAGATGCTGAAAAAGCATTTGACAAATTACAGCATCCTTTTTTTTTAAGATTTAAATTATTTATTCGACAGAGAGAGGTCACAAGTAGGCAGAGAGGCAGGCAGAGAGAGAGAGGAGGAAGCAGGCTCCCTGCCAAGCAGAGAGCCTGATGCAGGACTCCATCCCAGGACCCTGAGATCATGACCTGAGCCGAAGGCAGAAGCTTAACCCACTGAGCCACCCAGGTGCCCTACAGTATCCTTTCTTGGTCAAAACTCTTCACAGTGTAGGGATAGACAGTATATACCTCAATATCATCAAAGCCATCTATGAAAAACCCATAGTGAGTATCAGTCTCAATGGAGAAAAACTGATAGCTTTTCCCCTAAGGTAAGGTACATGGCAGTGATGTCCAGTATCACCACTGCTGTTGAACATAGTACCGGAAGTCCTAGCCTCAGCAATCAGACAACAAAGAGAAAGAAAAGGCATCTGAATTGGCAAAAAAATAAGTCAAACTCTCACTCTTTGCAGATGATATAATATTTTATGTTGAAAACCCAAAAGACTCCACTCCAAAACTGCTAGAACTCATACAGGAATTCAGTAAAGAGCCAGGATATAAAATCAATGCACAGATATCAGTTGCATTTCTATACACCAACAGCAAGACAAAGAAAGAGAAATTAAGGAGTTGATCCCATTTACATTTGCACCCCAAACCATAAGATACCTAGGAATCAACCAAGCCAAAGAGGCAAAGAATCTGTACTCCGAAAACTATAAAGTACTCATGAAAGAAATGGAGGAAGACACAAAGAAATGGAGAAATGTTCTATACTCATGGATTAGAAGAACAAATACTGTGAAAATATCTATGCTGCCTAAAGCAATCTGCATATTTAATGCAATCCCTATCAAAACACCATAAATATTTCCCAAAGAAATGAAACAAATAATCCTACAATTTATATGGTACCAGAAAAGACCCTGAATAGCTAGAGGAATGCTGAAAAAGAAAACCAAAGTTAGTGGCATCACAATTCCAGACTTCAAGCTCTATTACAAAGCTGTCATCATCAAGACAGTATGGTACTGGAACAAAAACAGACACATAGATCAGTGGAACAGAATAGAGAGTCCAGAAATAGACCCTCAACTCTGTAGTCAACTAATCTTCAACAAAGCAGGAAAGAATGTCCAGTGGAAAAAAAGACAGCATCTTCAACAAATGGTGTTGGGAAAATTGGACAGCCACATGCAGAAGAATGGAACTGGACCACTTCCTTACACCACACACAAAAATAGATTCAAAATGGATGAAAGACCTCAATGTTGGACCAGATTCCATCAAAATTCCTTGAAGAGAACACAGGAAGTAACTTCTTCGACCTCAACTGCAGCACCTTCTTCTTAGACACATCACCAAAGGCAAGGGAAGCAAGGGCAAAAATGAACTCTTGGGACTTCATCAAGATCAAAAGCTTTTGCACAGCAAAGGAAACAGTTAACAAAAACAAGAGACTGATAGAATGGGAGAAGATATTCGCAAATGATGTATCGGATGAAGGACTAGTATCCCAAATCTATAAAGAATTTACCAAACTCTACACCAAAGAACAAATAATCCAATCAAGAAATGTGCAGATACATGAACAGATGTTTCTGCAAAGAAGACATCCAAATGGCCAACAGACACATGAAAAAGTGCTCAACATCACTCAGCATTAAGGAAATACAATCAAAACTGCATTGAGATACCACCTCACACCAATCAGAATGGCTAAAATTAACAAGTCAGGAAACGACAGATGTTGGCAAGGATGCAGAGAAAAGGGAACCTTTCAGCACTGTTGGTGGGAATGCAAGCTGGTGCAGCCACTCTGGAAAACAGCATGGAGGTTCCTCAAAAAGTTGAAAATAGAGCTACCCTATGACCCAGCAGTCACACTACTGGGTATTTACCCTAAAGATACAAACATAGTGATCCGAAGGGGCATGTGAACCCAAATGTTTATAGCAGCAATGTCTACAATAGCCAAACTATGGAAAGAACTAGATGTTCCTCAAGAGATGAATGGATAAAGAAGATGTGGTATATATGTACAATGGAAATGGCAAGAAATGAAATCTTGCCATTTGCAATGACATGGATGGAACTAGAGGGTATTATGCTGAGCAAAATAAGACAATCAGAGAAAGACAATTATCATATGATATCTCTGATATGAGGAATTTGAGAGGCAGGGCAGGGGTTCATGAAGGATAGAGAGGGAAAAAATGAAACAAGATGGGATCGGGAGGGAGACAAACCATAAGAGACTCTTAATCTCAGGAAACAAACTGAGGTTTGCTGGGGTGGGATGGGCTAGGGATAGGGTGGCTGGGTGATGGACATTGGGGAGGGTATGTGCTATGGTGAGTGCTGTGAAATGTGTAAGCCTGATGATTCACAGACCTATACCCCTGGGCAAATATTACATTATATGTTAATAAAAAAAAATAAATAACCTAAAATGAGAAAAAAAAACAAAGAGTCACACACTCCACCAACTGAGCTAGCCAGGCACTCCTCCTGGACTTTTTCTCTTCTCCATCTACGCTCTGCCCAGGTGATCCCACTGATCTTCTGGTTTAAATACCATCCATGTATGGAGGTTTCCAAACCTGTGATTCTTGCCCAGACATCTCTCTGAAGATCCAGACTTGCATAACCAACTTTGATATTTCTAGTTAGATAATTAATGAGATTATTAGTTTTTTTCCTGAAAAATTTGATTCTTTCAATTTCCCCCTTCAAAGTAAATGGTATCTAATTACCCAAGCCAAAAATCCAGTTGTCTTGGATTCCTACCATTATAAAAGAGTTGCATCAATCTACATAAACTAGAATGGAATAGAGGTCATTAAATTTAAAAAGTAAGATTCAGAATATTACATCATTGTGGTCCCATTACATTTTTTTAAATTTAAAAGTTATATTTGATGGGGGCGCCTGGGTGGCTCAGTGGGTTAAAGCCTCTGCCTTCGGCTCAGGTCATGATCCCAGGGTCCTGGGATCGAGACCCTCATCGGGCTCTCTGCTTAGCCGGGAGCCTGCTTCCCCCCGCCCTCTGTCTGCCTCTCTGCCTTCTTGTGATCTCTGTCTGTCAAATAAATAAAATCTTAAAAAAAAAAAGTTATATTTGAATGGATAAGCAAAGTGTGGTATAGAAATACGATGGGTTATTAAGCAGTCTTAAAAAGGAAAGAAATTCTGGCATATGCTAGAAAAACCTCCAAGACATTATGCTAAGTAAAATAAACCAGTCACAAAAAGACAAATATTATAGGATTTCACTTGTGTGATGCTATAGACTAGTGTTTGTGTCTCTCCTAAATTCATATGTTGAAACCTAATCCCCAGTGTGATGGTATTTGAAGGTGGGGCCTTTGGGAGATGATTAGATCATGAGGGTTGAGTCCTCGTGAATGGGATTAGTGTCCTTATAAAAAAGACCCCAGAGAGTTGCCTTGACCTTTCCACTGTCTGAGGGCACAGAGAGAAGACAGCCATCTATGAACCAGGAAGCAAGCCCTCTCTAGATATTTAGTCTGCTAGAGTCTTGATCTTAGACTACTAACCTTGAGAACAATGAGGAATATATCAGCTTCCCAGTCCATGGTGTTCCATTATAGTTGCTCAAACGAACAGAGACATACGAGGTACTTGGAGGAGTCGGAATAATAGAGACAGAGAGCTGAGCAGGGCTCTCCAGAGGCTGGGGGAGGGAGGAATGAGGAGGTACCTTTTTTTTTTTTAAAAAAGATTTTATTTATTTATTTGGCAGACAGAGATCACAAGTAGGCAGAGAGGTAGGCAGAGAGAGAGAGAGGAGGAAGCAGGCTCCTTGCCGAGCAGAGAGCCCGATGCGGGACTCGATCCCAGGACCCTGAGATCATGACCTGAGCTGAAGGCAGAGGCTTTAACCCACTGAGCCACCCAGGCGCCCAAGGAGGTACCTTTTAATGGCTATAAAATTTCAATTTGCAGGATGGGAAGAGTTCTGGAAATGGATGATGGTGCTGATCCACTGAATTGTACATTTAAACGTGGTTAAGATAGAAAATTTCATGTTACATTTTTGCAAAGAAGACATCCAAATGGCCAACAGGCACATGAAAAAGTGCTCCACATTACTCAGCATCAGGGAAATACAAATCAAAACCACAGTGAGATACTACCTCACACCAGTCAGAACAGCTAAAATTAACAAGTCAGGAGATGACAGATGCTGGTGAGGATTCGGAGAAAGGGGAACCCTCCTACACTGTTAGTGGTCATGCAAGCTGGTGCAGCCAGTCTGGAAAACAGCGTGAAGGCTCCTCAAAAAGATGAAAATAGAGCTACCCTATGACCCAGAAATCACACTACTAGGTATTTACCCTGAAGGTACAAATGTAGTGATCCAAAGGGGCACATGCACCCAGATGTTTATAGCAGCAATGTCCACAATAGCCAAACTATGGAAAGAACTAGATGTCCATCAACAGATGAATGGATAAAGAAGACGTGGTATATATACACAATGGAATACTATGCAGCGATCAAAAAACACAAAATCTTGTCATTTGCAATTATGTGGATGGAACTAGAGGATATTATGCTAAGTGAAATAAGTCAGTCAGAGAAAGACAATTATCATATGATCTCTCTGACGAGGAATTTGAGAAACTAAGACATAGGATCATAGGGTAAGGGAGAGAAAAATGAATGAATGATTCCCCAAGGTGAAATCAGAGATGGAGACAATCCACAAGAGACTAAATCTCAGGAAACAAACTGAGGGTTGCTGTGGGAGGGTGGTGGTGGGGTGGGAGGATGGGGTGGCTGGGTTATAGACATTGGGGGAGGGTATGTGCTATGGTGGGTGCTGTGAATGTGTAAGTCAGATGAATCACAGACCTGTATCCCTGAAACAAATAATACATTATATGTTAATAAAAAGAAAGAAAGAAAGAAAATTTCATGTTATACATTATAAAAATCAGATGTAAGATATATGTGTGTGCATGTGTATGTACACACATATACATACATATGACTTTCCACGTAAAGAGGGAAGGCTAGGAGAATGTACACTGAACTATTGCCATTGGTGAAGGAGAGAAGTTGGGGAGGTGCCGTGTGAACGGGGAAATTCATTTCCATTCTACTTGTTTACCTTGAGAATGTACTGGAAATGGGTATTCATATTTGGATTCCTTCTGTCTTCCACGATGTCAAGTGATCAGCTCCATGGTTTTCGTACTGCCCTCCCGCACTGGTGCCAAGGAGAGGGCATAGTTCTCTCTTGATTCCAATGTGGAAATTCATGGTAAGGTTTTACATTCGTACTGCAAGATAAATTGCTACTTTTCAAATGTGAGCTCACCACAGGAGACAAGTGAGCTCACCACAGGAGACAAGGGAGTTTGACTTCAAATTTGCTTTGAAAAGTGGGTGGGGAGAGGAGGGTGAAACACTGTGGAGGGCCACTCCTTCCTTCCTGCTCATTCCAGGCCTTTCTCTGTTGGGCTCCTTTATTTCGAAGGGTAGTTAGGGGATAGTAAGCTTTGGGTGGGTGGGTTAGAGAGGGAACACAACATCTGTCACATAACAACTAACAATAAATGGTTGTTGAGTGAATGACAGAGAGCAATAAGACAAACGGAAGGAATCACTTCAAAGGAACCATGAGCTACGCCAATCTCCGGTAATGGCAACCACACAGTGCCATCCCGTGGGGATTAAGGATGAGGCCACTACCTTGGTTGGCACGGTGGAGCTGGGCCATTCCTTTCTATGTCATGACAGTGGTAGATGGTGTGGATAACTATCATCCCCTATTGTTCTGAGGAGGAATATCAAGCAAGTCAGGCTGAGGAGCTCTCATCTTGGTGACCCTGGCTGCTTTGAGGTGTTTTCTGCCTGGTGGTATACAAATGGCATTAATACCAACACATCAAACATCAACCCAAAGGAGTAGCGATGACCCCAATCAACTTGTTTCGGTTCTTAGAAACCTTCTCACGAGATTGGCCACATCGTCTGCAGGTGCCAGGATAAAATGTTCATAAGATGTGAGGCATTTGGGGGTTCCTGGCTCAGTGGTGAAGCGGCCGACTTGATTTCAGCTCGGGTCATGGCTTCAGGATCCTGGAATGGAGCCCTGCGCTGGGCTCTGTGCTCAGCGGGGAGTCTGTTTGAGGACTCTCTCTCCCTCGGCCCCTCCCCTCACTTGCATGCACTCTCTCTCTTTCTCTCTCTCAAAAAAATAAATCTTTAAACATCTTGAAAAAGCGAAAAACAAAACAAAATAATATGAAGCATTTTAAGAAGGTGACAGCGGAGGAGTTAGCCAAGCCCAGGGCCCTGCTAAGCAGGAAGCTCTGTGTAACTGCTCAGACCAGGAAGCCGCCCTGCCCTCCACATCAACAACCCCCCCACCCCTCACCCCCCACACCACCACCACCATCTTTCTCTGACTCCTCAGTCTCTCCTGGTCTGATTCCTCCCACACACCCTCCTCAAGCCACTCCCTCAACCCAGTGTCCCCACCTCCCTAACTTGGGTAATCCCACCTTCCTCCTGTGGGAGAGCTCTGACTCAGCTTTTGCATCTTGCAAACTCTGGAACCCTGTTCTGCCAGTTGTTATGGGAAATGCTGCCCTACCTGTTTTCTGAATCAGCCCTTCAAACTGGGATGAGGAGGGGGTATGGAGGCTCCAGGCACTCTAGCTGCAGCCTGATCTCTGTGACGGAGGAAGATTTCGCCCAATCCTTCTGAACTACCTGTGGACAACACCCTTTACCACTAAAACCATTCGCTTTCTCCCAAAGGGAACAGTCTCGTCTCATAGGATGAATACACATTTTTTTCCTCTGAGAAACAAACCCACCCTTTTCCTAGTAACACCATGGCCCTGGCCTTGTGCTCAAAGAAACTTCTTTGTCCTCTTTTCACTACAGAGAGTCCCATGTTCACTGAATTCCTTTCTGACTGAGCTATCTGGAACTATTCTAAATTGTTCCTCTCTGACTCTCCAGTTTTCTCTTTGACAGAAAGAGGAAATTGAGTTTCTGTCATCCTACCACATGGCAATAGGCCAGGGAGAGCAAGGACAGTAAGCCTGATTCTTAGTGGTTATCACAGCAGGGGAAGGGTGCCTCCATGATACTTCACAGGATCCTTATGGTGTCAAGTCTTCCTCATCTGGGGATGTCACATTACTATGCTTTCTCCTTCGGTCACATTTAGTTGCCTCCTTTCTGGGGGAGCAGGGAACACCACCAGGCTCTAAACTCATGCTGGTCGCATCAGTGGGCCCATGATGTGGCTCCAAAATCCTTTCGCCCAGCTCTTGCCTCTTTGCTGATCCAGCCTTTCAAAAATGTCTTGCCTCATCTTGCATTTCCCAGAGTCCCTCATCCTATAGAACTCTGTCTCCTTCTGCACTAGCTGGATACCAACTGAACATCCAACTTCTCCTCAACTCATGTCTATATTTTCATTTATCTTCTTTCCTTCCCTTTACTTGCACTAGGAAGACCTTCCATCCCCTTCGAAACCCTTTTCCATGGACTTCCCTCCCTTTCTGTCTTTGACCTTTAATCCTTTCTCCTATGGGTTTCCCCCTCCTTCCCTCCTAAACCCTCCAAATATCTCCCAGCCTGAAATAACTTTCCCTTCACCCCAGCTTGCTCTTAGGTGATCATCACGTCTCTTGCCTTACACTTCACAGCACATAAATTGAGCGAATATCTCTCACACTTGGTCTCCATTTCCTCACCTCCACGCGTCCTCAACCCACAGCCATCTGGTTGCTTCCCGACCTCTCCGGCAACTGGTCTGACAAAGGTCAACAGGCTCGTTTTGCCAAACCCAGTGGGAGTATTTCAGTCCTTATCTCACTCGACCTCTCTGTGAGGCTCATATTAATCACCCCATTCTTCATGAAGCTCCCTTCTCTGGGGCTCCACACCTTTCCCTCAAGTTTCTCCTCCTACCTTCTTGGCATCTTATTCCCTTTCCTGGTTATATCTTCCTCAGTCTTGATGACAGCAGGAAGAACAGACCAGTAATTAGAAGTGGGACATGAAAGCTGGGGTCCCAGTGAGGTTGCTTCCTGGGAGCTAGACAGGATCCCGCTGATTGTTAACCGAGAGCTTGGAAACCCAGGACAGAGGTGCCTGAGGAGCTAAAGATTGTGTGCCAGATGTTCAAGCAAGCACTGCGGAAATTTTGCATTGTCTCTCATCTCTGTCTTCCAAGCTCCCCAAATCCTTCCTATCAGGGTGGAGGTATCCACAAAACAGCCACATGGCTCCACGACACTGAATAAATCAGGACAATCCGACCATACCACGCTGATGATCAAGGGTGAGGAATGACTGACGTTCAGTCTCCCCCTTCATGTGCTACAGGAATATTTCTCTAATAATTTTTCCCTTCGCTGCTCTCCAGGATCATTCCCATCAGCATGTGAAGATGCTGTTACTCTTCCAGTCTTTGAAAAAGTAGTATCTTATCACATTTGCCTTTCTATGTTGGACTTATCTCTGACTTACCATAACGCCCTCAAGATCCATTCATGTTATAAAAAAAAGGCGGGATAGATAGCCTTCTTTCTCGTGGCTGAATAATATTCTGGGATATGTGTGTGTGTATCACATCTCCTTTTTTTTTTTTTAAGATTCTATTTATTTATTTGTCAGAGAAAGTGAGCACAGGCAGACAGAGTGGCAGGCAGAGGCAGAGGGAGAAGCAGGCTCCCTGCTGAGCAAGGAGCCGGGTGCGGGACTCGATCCCAGGACGCCGGGATCATGACCTGAGCCGAAGGCAGCCGCCCAACCAACTGAGCCACCCAGGCGTCCCTCCTTTTCTTATATTATAATAATGTTTCAATAAACATGAGAGCTCAGATAAGTTTTTGGTACCTTGTTTTCATTCCCTTTGATGATAGACCCAGCAGGGGAATTGCTGGATCATATGGTGGTTCTGTTTTTAATTTCTTGAGGAACCTCCATACTATTTTCCACAGTGGCTGCACCAAATTCACATCCCCATCAACAGGGTACGAGGGGGTTCCCTTTTCTCCACAGCCTTGACAGTGCTTCTTATCTCTTGTATTTTTGATAATTGCCATTCTAACATGTGTGAGGGATATTTTATGGTGGTTTTGACTTGCTACAATTTCTAGAGGAAACAATGGAGCAAAGGAAAGATGCTCTAAGTATTAAAACTTAAAAACTTAAGGGACACCTGGGTGGCTCAGTCAGTTAAGCATCTGCCTTCTGCTCAGGTCATGATGCTGCGGTCCTGGGATCGAGTCCTGTGTCGGCCTCCCTGCTCAGTGGGCAGCCTGTTTCTCCCTCTGCTGGCCCCTCCCTCTGCTTGGGCACTCTCTTTCTTACAAATAAATAAATAAAATCTTAAAAAAAAAACAAACCCAACTCTTAAAAACTTAGAAGAGGAACCTCATGGAGCTGAAGCTCAGACCTCTTTCCCTGACTGGGCCAGTGACCCTTTGTCTGAGGTGGCTCAGAGAGCCTAGTGCTAAGACTCTGCTGGTTACCAAAGCTCTGTTACCCCTCAGGCTCCATATTCAGTCACTTGTATCAGAGAACTAATGATGCTGACTCCATAGGGCTGCTAAAAGGATAAATCAGGCAGCATAAGCCAAGCACCTCGTTCCTGAAAAGTGTAGGACAGCCAGCGGACCACGATCGATTTAGTTGCTAAATCTATAAGAAAAGGACTAAATAAACAAACAGCTTGGGGAATGTCAACTGTCACACTACTTTATTTCCTTCACTGTCTGGGGGGCCGTAGCGGCAAAGCAGCGGGTATCCCAGCCTCCACCTCTCCTGGGGCCGGATGATGGGGAGGCATGGGGCAGCCGTGAAGTTGGCTCTTGGGTGAAGCGTGGGTCCTGACTCGTGGCACAAGGATTCTGGCTAATTAATCACGTGGCTTTGCCCCCTGAGAGCTTCTCTGATGGCACGGGATGGGCTGGTCTGGGAGCCCTGACCCCGAGCCATGGCAGGGTGTCGGCGGGAAATAGCCGTATGCATGTGTATATGTGTGTGTGTGTGTGTGTATGGACTGGAGGAGTCTGGTCACTAGAGCACCGTCCCTGGCACCCATTTCTGCCATGGGCCTGGCTCGCCCAGGGTGACATTGAAAGGAGAACAGTCCCCCATCCTGAGGAACAGCTTGGGGGATGAGTGTCAGTAGTGGCCATCAGAGGACACCGCATCTCAACCGGAGAACTTCAAGGTGGGGCTGGGGTCCGGAGAGGGAGAGCCATGGCAGGTGGTAGCACTGGGAGGGGCACAGTGGGCACCACCAGCAGCTGGCCTTCCCCGAAGCCGGCCACAGAGAGGCCGGTACCGGTGGCCTTGCTCCCCACATATGCAGCCGCGACGCCTCAGGACGGACCACCTCTGAGGTCTGAGCCAACCCTCCCGACCTTTGGATTCATCAGAGTAGGGGGAAGTACAGAAGCAGAAAAAGGCTTCATTGTTAACAGTCTGGAATCATTCCATTTGCATTTTTTGAAGAAATCTGACCTTATTTGTAATTCCAGCTGTTAACGTGGTACATATCAGTTACTTAGTTTGTCTTGGTTATCTTTCCCACAGAAATTCGATTTTTTTCTGATTGCATAAATAATACATAATAATTCTTAATAATGAGAACTGCAGTTGACCCTCGAACCATGCAGGTTGGAACCTCATGGGTCCGCTGACATGTGGGTTTTTTATTTTACAAATAAGGTAGAGCACTGTAAATGTATCTTCTCTTCCTTGTGATTTTCTTCCCTCTAGCTTACTTTATAGTAAGAATACCATGTATAATAATACATGTAATATACAGAACATGTATTAATCAACTATTTATATTGTTGGTAAGGCTTCTGATCAGTAGTAGGTTATTAGTACTTAGTTTGGGGGGAGTCAAAAGTCATATGTATGTGGATTTTGACTGTGCTATTCCGTGTTGTTCAAGGGTTAACTGTATTCATATACAGATCTGAACAAAAAATGTCACCTAGAATGGTAGCACCCTGAGATAATCACCATTAACACTGGTTTTCACCTTTCCTTGTACTTCCTTTTGCATTTATGTACAGGCGCATATGTACATCTGCCTAAACGAGGAGGCATTATTAATTTTCTAAATCATCTACACCTTGCCCTCCCATCCCCCCTGACCCCGCCCACAACCTGCAGGCTGTCCTTGTTCACAATCTGGTTTGTGTCCTTCCTTTACTCTGGACTAGGACCATACAAATGTCTACTTTGTTGTTTGTAGCAGCCTGCTATTGGTCTTTGTTTTATAAAGTGAGGTCACCTGTTTCCTTGCATCTGATTTCTCCCTGTCAGCAGCATGCCAGGAAATCCCTCCAGGGTCACCTGAAAGGGACTCGGCTCCTCCTAAGGGACTACTGTATATTCTGTGGCCAATTACATGAAGGGGAAATTTCTCCACCCACTTTCCCCAAGGAGTCTGATCCTTGAGTTTGCGGAAGAAATCTCAGTCTGCTGGGAAGGCAGTGAGGTGCGGTGGGAGACCAGGAATCATGAAAACTGAGAACCCAGTTTTCTCAGTGCCTGGTAAGCATAAACTAGGACGATTATGGGAAATATTTGCATGTATCGGTTTTGACTTTCTTGCAGACTTCGTTTTTTTCCCAAGTTTACCTTTTCAATAAATAATGCCTTCCCATGGTTCAAACTCCCCAAACGTACAAAGGGTACACAGGGAAAAGATTCCTTCCCACTCTGGCCTCCTAGCGGCCCAACTCCCCATCCCATGGAAGTACCACTAATGAGTACTTTCTAATTAGAAATAATTTTGATTTTCTTTCTTCTATTTACTTATCCTACCAGAGTAAAGTAGGTAGTGGAATAGTTGTCACTCTGTGTTACAAACGAGGAAGCTGAGACTCCAAGACTCTCTGATGGCAACAGATTCAAGCCCAACGTGGATGGGGACCCCCCAATCTGTCAGACCCCAGGTGCACTTGGCCGGGCTTTCTACTCACCAGATGAGCTCACTGTGTGGTTCAATGAAAGGAAGCCAATCATAAATCCTCATCCAGAGTGAGTGCTTCTTCCCCCACCCCCGATTGAGCACTTTAGCAAGCCTGGATTTTTCGCCGCAGAGGCTTTTTATTTTTATTTGTTCCTACTGCAGAGCAAAGCTGATTCCCTGAGCAGTGGGAGGTGACCAAGCCAAGGACTGTCCCACCTACATGCTTGCAGCATCTGGAGCTTCTAGAGAAAGCGGGTGCTTGTGCAGCTGGGCCCCTTGTGCCTTCTCTCTATCTGCCCAGTGTCTGCCCTGAGGGCCCCAGGACAGAGGCTGTCTGTTTCTGCCTCTGTTTTGCTACCTCTGCCAAGAAGCCTTTCCCAATACCCCTTGATAATCCCCTGATTCTCAGTTGAGAAACCTCCCCTAGGCTTTCATGGGCTCCATCTACCTGATCCTCGCAACAGTGAGAAAGGCACGAGGGAGACTCCGAGAGACCAAGTGACCCACTCAGGACTCCACAGCCACAAGAATCCCCTCAAGGACGGACGCCAAAGTTTTCTCAGGCCAATTCCCAGGCCTGGTCTACGGCTCCGGGCCACCTGCAAGGACTGCCCCTGCCCTTTGCTTCTGCCTCTGGTGTGCAAGGCAGTACTCTACGGCAAGACAGTACTCTATGGGGGCTAAGGTCGTGGGTTTGGGGATTAGCAGAGAGCTGGCTTTGGCACTTTCCAGCTCTGTAATTCGGGACATGTTCTGTATTTCTCTAAACTTTGGCCAGCCAAAAAGTGGAGACGGTGAGCTCTGTCTCCTAAGGTCCCAGAGAGGAAATGAGTTCATGTACAGAGCATACTCGTCACAGGGTTTGTTTGGATGTCAGCAGTGGAGATTTTCTATGAGGATTTTGAAGGTCCGTGGACAAAAGGACGAGACTGATACAAAGCGAAGGTCAAGCAAAGTTTTATTTCGCGCCAAGCATGGAGAATCAAACTCACCGGCCAGGGCCGTCTCTTACCAAGAGGCGACCCCTCCCTGCCTTACCTGCTAACTTTTAAAGGGCAAAGGCCATGTAGTTGGGCCTGACCACATGCAGGTGACCAGTGAGATTGCAACACACAGAGAAAGCTGCACAATCATGCTAGGTCACACGCAGGTGGCCAATTGAATTACAATTTACCCTATAGCAGCTATTTGAACTGGCCCATCACTCTGGTCAGAATTGGCGCCTTGGTTTGGTGCCCAAAAGGCGGGGCCCACATTCTTTGGTAGTTAGGGAGATAGTATGTGCGCTTTACTGATTGGATGCCTCCACCTGGCCTGACTCGTCCTTGTATCTGGGCTCTGTTATCTCCGCCTGGCCTGACACGTCCTGGTACCTGGGCTCTGTTATCAGGGACTGGTCGGCCATATTTTACTGGTTCCCCAGACCTATTTCTAAGTAAGTTCCTCTGGGGGGGGGGGGGCAGGGTGGATCTAAGTTCACTGCATAAACAACAAAATGGCTGTTCTACCGGGATGGGGTTGCTCTGGCTAAGTAGGCCCTTACAGATTTTTTTTTTTTAAGATTTTATTTATTTATTTGACAGAGATCACAAGTAGGCAGAGAGAGAGGGGGAAGCAGGCTCCCTGCTGAGCAGAGAGCCCGACGCGGGGCTCAATCCCAGGACCCTGAGATCATGACCCGAGCCGAAAGCAGAGGCTTTAACCCACTGAGCCACCCAGGTGCCCCTCTATGAGGATTTTAAAAACTGGCTCACTAGCTCTGGTTCTCCTCCCTTGCTCCCAACAGACAGAGGCCTAGGCCCACCAGTCTTTGAGTGCGGAGCACTGTTTTGCACGAGTGGCTGACATTTTGATCTGGGGCTCAAAGGGTGACAAGTTGAACAAACAACGGAGAGGCTGCCAAGACCAGCAGGTGTGAGGGTGCTGGCATTTTCTCCGAATGACGGCTCTTGCATGTCCCTGGACCTCACAGGTGGCTGGAGGGGGTGTGGAGAGAGATAAGCCTGGAGAAGTGAAGAGGAACCAGATTCATACCAGGGGGGTGGGGTGGGTAAAATGGAGAACAAAATTAGCTCGTGGCCTAGTGGGCCCATGATGGGGATCAAACCAGACTCCCACGTCTAAGACTATTTTGGGCAAGGTGGAAAAGAAATGGAACTTCCTCGGTGCCTCCAGCGATCCCACAACTGACTGGCAGCAAGAAAGAATTTTTGCTATTGGGAGAACCCATCTGTTTCTCTCCCCGGTTGCAAGTTTTCCTTCTGGATCCCTCTGATTTCCCTAGATTTACCCATCTACCCTTCCCACTGCTAGGATAATTCCAGATAAAGACGATCTCTTATGAATCTGGGAGTGGGAACCCTTAGGAACGTTCAGTTATAAAATCAGAAAGGTTTTGATTACTGAAAGGAAAGGTCACACTAAAACAACCAGAAACAAAGTAACAAACAAAAAGCTGCCTCAGCTTCATCTGTTTGCAACAGAGCAACACAAGCATTTAGGTTTCTTCCTAAGGCCAAGGGAGGGAAATTCTCTAAAGGTTATAGTGAGGGAGAGGTCGTGCTTAGAAAATGACCACAGGGTGCCCATAATTTCTAATCTCACATAGAAACCAGGTCACCAGCACTTACTTTTTGCTGAACATGCCATGTTCATCAGACTATTCTCAGGAAGATAAAAATGTCCCTAAGCATGACCTAGTGTCTCCAGGCCTTGCCAACCTCTGGGTAGTCTGGGGTTACCCTGAACACCAATAACTCAGTTTCTTTAGTCTATGCCTAGCACAGATAGAATATTGGTCTCCCACAGAGGTCTGCACCTTGATCTCCAGCTCCTATGACTATGTCAGAGTACAGGGCAAGGGGTAATCAAGATTGAGGACGAAATTAAGATTGTTGATTGGCTGACCTGAACATAAGGGGACAGTCCACGTAGGCCCAGTGTAATCACAACGGTCTTGATAGGAGGGAGATGGGAGTCAGAGCAGAAGGGCATGCAACAATGGCATCAGAGGCCTGAAAAATGTGGCCGCAAGCCAACGGATGTGGGTGGCTTCTAGGAGATGGGAAAAGGCAAGGAAAAAAGGATTCTCCCCCACGCTCTTGAGAAAGGAGCACAGCTCTGCTGACACCTTGATTTTAATCCCATGAGACACTCTGACCTCCAGATCTGTGCGATAACGAATCTGTTATTTTTTTAAAAAGATTTTATTTATTTATTTGACAGACAGAGATCACAGGTAGGCAGAGAGGCAGCCAGAGAGACAGAGGGAAGCAGGCTCCCCAAGCCGAGAGCCCGATGCGGGGCTCGATCCCAGGACCCCGAGATCATGACCCAAGCTGAAGGTGGACACTTAACCCACTGAGCCACCCACGCGCCCATGTGTTATTTTAAGCTGCTCCTTTTCCAGTGATTGTTGCAGCAGAAATGGGAAACAAATATAATGCCCTTCCTTGCTGATGGAGGCGCAAGCCCTTTCTACCCACTGTAAGTCTCCTGCTTCTTCTGGACAGACTTCCCTGGGCTGACTCACATAGCTCCGGAACACACCTCCCGCATTCTTCTGTTCCAGCTCCTGCGGTGAGGTGTGATGCCCACGTTGCCTTTAGCCATGCTTTGTCACCGAGGCAGGGATACCCTGGGAGCTCCCAGGCCCATCCTCAGGGGATCACCTTACAGGCCACCCAGAGCAGCACTTGCTGGGGTTTCCAAAGCGACACTGTCCCTGCTGCCATCACTTCAAAACCCACCATTGTCTATGAAACCCCACCATATGTCTATGAACTGGAAGAAGATTGCTTCTCCCACTCCATGCTTCGCTCGGGCCTCTGGTCTCAAGGGGCTGCTCCCTGTGTTCCCGGGCAACACAGGCAGCTGGCATCCCATGTCCTCCAGGGAAGGAGAGGGATCTGCCCGTCCCGGCTCTCCCAGAGGCTCTTGCTGTGACGCGCCCTGCTCCTTCAGCCAGGTAGTGTCACGTACACCGACTCCCTTTCCCCTTACATGCATTCTCACCAGACGTGCCGGACACGTTTTCATCCCTAAGCCACAAGGAGGCCCTTCCACAGCCACAAAAGAGCTTAGAGCTTTACTTGTCCCACGCTGCTCCCCAACCCGTGTTTCTAGACTCTTCGTTTTCTCCACAGTGAACTCAGCCACTGTGGAGGTCTTAGGACCTTGACTAGCCAGTAGGAAAGAGCCACTGAAAGGCTTTACTCTGGAGAGGGGGGATCCATCACCTCACTTCTCATCTGCGGCTGGGCATGCTGAGCAGGGAGACTCAGCACCAGCCCCCCCTTATGCCCTCAAAGACTTATTTACAAAGAAGCCTTTTTTGGGGAGAGGTGAGGATGTTGCAGGAACTCAATGCCATCCCCCCTCCCTCACCCCATTATAGCACTCCCCACTAACCTTACTTGCAAAGCTGTTCGATCCTCATTCCTGATGGACCTCAGGAGCAGGCCGGGGTGACCCCAGACCCCAATCCAGTCCCAGACTGTGTGATGGACCCCAGGTGGCTGCCTTGGCTGATAGAGTGGTCTGGGGGAAGAGGAGGGGTCTCCTGCAAGCTGGGCCCACCAATCAGACCCGTCTCTGCAGCTGAGTCTCTTGTGGAGCTCTTTTGCATAATTTGGTTCAATATTTACTGAGCCAACCTCATTTTCTGGGCTGTCTCCATGGCCGACAGCTGGGAAGGCTGCAATTACGGCATTACTCGCGCGCAGGGAAGCCGCCACGAGAGCACGCTGAGTGGAGGCTTCCAAACACATGCAGCCCTCGGGGAGCACCCGCCGTGGGCGACCCCATCCCCGCAGCTGGAACTCTGCCTGGGCCCCAGCTGCGAGCCAGCCTGTACCCAGACGCAGCTGGCAATAACAGCAATGGCAGCGGTAACAGTAAGCCTCATAGCCGGCTTCTGCTGGGTGCTTCGGGGTGGGCACTGAAGGGGGGATGTGGGATGTTGCTTCTCCAGGGCCACCCCTCTGGGACACACAAGGGAGCAAGGGAACGCAGGGAAGGATCTGAGAGCAGACAGGCAAACGCTGGTTCCTGCATCCAGACTCTGTCGCTGGAATGTAGGGTCATTTAAAGCAGGGGCCCACTGTGGTTACTCCCCAGCACCTAGAAATGTCTGTACATGGGAGGCTTTCAGATAAATAGACTGATTCCTGCTTCTTGAGGGATGGAACACATTTGAGGCTTAGTTTAGACAGCCATTAAATGTGGATAAAAACAGCTATCCCCGGGGCACCTGTGAGGCTCAGTTAAGTCTCTTACTCTCGATTTCAGCTCAGGTCATGGTTTCAGGGTCATGGAATCAAGCACTCCCTGGGCATGGAACCTGCTTAAGATTCTTTCTCCCTCTTCCTCCGCCCCTCCCCTACCTCTCCCTCTGTCTTAAACCAAGAAGAAGGAGGAGGAGGAGGAAGAAATAGCTATCAGTTTGGTGAAGATTAAATGAGAACATTTAAGTTAAGTACACATGCCTAAAATTCTAGGTAACACACAATTAAGGACTGTAGACTTCATGAACTCATCCCTTTTCTAGCTGTACTGACCATGGGAATCGGCCCGGACAGGTAATAGTTTCCTATGGATGGCTTGTGTCCCCTGATACAGTAAAGTAGTTTTTATTTATTTATTTTTAAAGATTTTTATTTATTTATTTGGCAAGCAGAGATCATAAGTAGGCAGAGAGGCAGGCAGAGAGAGAGGGGGAAGCAGGCTCCCCGCTGAGCAGAGCCCGATGCAGGGCTCGATCCCAGGACTCTGGGATCATGACCTGAGCCGAAGGCAGCAGCTTTAACCCACTGAGCCACCCAGGCGCCCCAAATAAAGTGGTTTTTTTTTTTTTTTAAGATTTTATTTATTTGACAGAGAGAGACCACAAGTACGCAGAGAGGCAGGCAGAGAGAGAAGCAGGCTCCCCGCTGAGCAGAGAGCCCCGATGCGGGACTTGATCCCAGGACCCTGAGATCATGACCTGAGCCGAAGGCA
>ML107895.1:33264-44309 GCA_003697995.1 Taxidea taxus jeffersonii | reverse complement strand
AATAGAGGGAATATACCTCAGTATCATAAAAGCCATCTACAAAAAGCCCACAGTAATTATCATTCTCAACAGGGAAAAACTGAAAGCTTTTCTCCTAAGTTCAGGAAGATGACAGGGATGCTCAGTCTCACCACTGTTGTTCAACATAGCACTTAGAAGTCTCATATGTCTCTTTAGTAGTTTATCCATTTATTTTAAATTATCCAATTTGTTGATATATAACTGTTGTTCATAGTAGTCTCATAATTCTATGCATTTTTAAAAGGTTTTTATTTGTTTATTTGAGAAAGAGATAGCAAGAGAGAGAAAGAAAGAAGGCACAAAGGGAGAGAGAGAAAGAGACTCCCCACTGAGCAGAGAGCCTGATGTGGAGCTAGATCCTAGGACTCTGAGATCATGACCTGAGCTGAATACAGACACTTAACCAACTGAGTCACCCTGGTACCCCAATTCTATGTATTTCTATGGCATCAGGTGTAATGCCTCTTCTTTCTTATTTTATTTGAGGTTTCTGACTTTTCTTAGTCTAGCTAATGTTTTCCAGTTTTGTTTATCTTTTCAAAAAGTCTGCTCTTAGTTTTAGTGATATTTTCTATTATTTTCCTTGTCTTTATTAATTTCCAACTCTGATCTTATTATTTCCTTCCCTCTGCTAACTTTGGACTTAATTTGTTATCCTTTTTGTAGTTCCTTGACATATAAGGTGAGGTTATTTATTAACATCCTTATCTGTTTTTTAGTGTAGACATTTATTACTATAAAATTCCCTTATGGGGTTGCTTTTGAAGCATCCCATTGTGTTTGGTATGTTGTGCTCCATTTTCATTTGTTTCAAGATATTTATTATTTTTTTAATTTTTTTAAATTAACTTTTTACTTTTAATTCCAATATGGTTAACATAGTATTATATCAGTTTGAGGTGTAAAATATAGAGATTCAACCATTCTATAAATCATCTTCAGTGCTCATCACAAGTGTACTCTTAATATCCTTCACTTATTTCACCCATCACTCCACCCGTCATCCCTCTGATAGTCCTTATTTTAAACAAGTATCCTCAGTTAAGGTTATTATTTTCTTTTCAACAAGAACACTTTTTATCTGAAGGATATTTCAGAATATGTAGTTCTAAATATATATATATATACATGTATATATATATATATATAATAGAATATATATATAATAGAATATATATATATATATATATAATAGAATACACATTTTTCAGGTACAGAAGAATCCCTTGTTTAAATCACATAAAAGGAGACATAACAAAAATTACAAATTACAAGTTACAAATTTAAGAAGCCTGAAACCTGGGGCATCTGGGTGGCTCAGTGGGTTAAAGCCTCTGCCTTTGGCTCGGGTCATGGTCCCAGGGTCCTGGGATTAAGCCCCACATCAGGCTCTCTGCTCAGCAGGGAGCCTACTTCTCCCCTCTCTCTCTGTCTGCTTCTCTGCCTAGTTGTAATCTCTGTCTGTCAAATGAATAAATAAAAAAATCTTAAAAAAAAAAGAAGCCTGAAACCATGCCAAGTATATTTCCAACCATGATGGTAAAAACTAAAGCTCAGCAACAAAATAAAGCTGGAAAATCTACAGTGTAATATGGAATACTTAACATGTAAATATTAAGGAACATATGGTTGCACAAGCAATGGGCTAAATAAATCAAATGGCAAATCAAAATATGTCTCAAAACAAAAGAAAAAGAGAACATAATATTCTAAAACCTACGGGATGCAGCAAAAGCAGACGTTAGAGGGAAATTTATGGTGTAAACACTTGTACTAAGAAAAAAGTTTAAGTAACTTGATATTATACCACAAGTAACTAGAAAAAGAAGAACCTTAGCTACAATTTAGTAGAGAAAGAAAATAACAAAGAAAAATCAGAAATAAATAAAATAGAGACCAGATTAAACAATAACATATTGAAAGTAATAACCAGTTTTCCTAAAAACACACACACACAAACTGGTAATGCCTTAACTATATTAAATTATTTAAAAAAAGAGGATACTATAAAATTAAAATGAAAAATGGAAGAGAAAACAATACAACAGATAGCCACAGAACTACATAAATCATACACTTAGGGAAAAAACAATCAAACATAATTTCTAAAAATGCACAACTTACCAAGATTGAATCGTGAATCTTGAATCCAAGAAATAGAAAACATTTTTAGGTGAATAACAAGAATGAATGTTGAATTAGGAATCAAAAATCTCCCAGCATAGAAAACAGAAGATCACATGGTTTCATTGGGTAATTCACCAAACACTTAAAAACAACAACAACAAATAATGACAACCTTTATCAAAATCTTGCAAATAATAGAACTCAATGAACACATTAAAAATCATTCCATGAGGCCAGTACTACCCTGATACGAAAGCTGGAAAAACATAATACAAGAAAAATAAAACAAAGCAAAACAAAAACTACTTGTCTGGTACAAGTATTAATTCTCTCAATTTTCTTTATCATTTGCGTGATAAATATTTCTCCACTCCTACGCTTTCAATCTGCAGGTGTTCTTAGGTCTAAAATGAGTCTCTTGTAAGCAGCATATTAGATGGATCTTGTTTTTTATCCATTCTGACACCTTATGTCTTTTGATTGGAATGTTTAGTCCATTTACATTCAGAGTAATTATTATTTTTAAATTATTTGTTTATTTATTTTTGGGGGTGCAGGGGCAGAAAGAGAGGGAGACAGTCTTAAGCAGACTCTGCCGTAAGTTTGGAGCTGATATGAGGCTCATTCTCATGACCCTGAGATCACTGCTTGAGCCAAAACCAAGAGTTGGATGCTTAACCAACTACACAACCCAGGCACTCCTCAGAGTAATTATTGATAGATATATATTTAGTGCCATTTTATTACTTGTTTTGTTGTTTCTGGAATTTTTCTCTGTTCCTTTCTAGTGTTTGTCACTTTCGGTCATCTTACTTTCCCACTCAAAGAGTTGTCTTCAATATTTCTTGCAGGGATGTGTTAGTGGTCATTAACTCCTTTAGTTTTTGTTCATCTGGGAAACTTTATCTCCTTCTATTCTGAATAATAGCGTTGCTAGTTAGAGTATTCTTGGCTGCAGGTTTTCCCCCATTGAGGACTTTGAATATAATATGCCACTCTCTTCTGGCTTGCCAAGTTTCTGTTGAGAAATCTCCAGGTAGCCTAATGATCTTCCCTTTTAAGTTAGGGACTTCTTTTGCCTTGATGCTTTTAAGATAATTTTCTTTGTTGCTATATTTTGTGAATTAAATTACAATATGCTTTGGTCTTTGCCTGCTTTTGTTGATTTTATTGGGAGTTCTCTGTACAAGGATATGAATGCCTGTTCCTTTACCCAGCCTAAGAAGGTTTTGAACTAATACTTCTTGAAACAAATTTTCTGCCCCCTTTTCTCTCTCTTCTGGGACTCCTATAATATGAATGTTATTATGTTTGATGGAGCTTCTGATTTTCCTAAGTCTTTTCTCATGTTCCATAATTCTTTTTTCTCTCTTTAGTTCAGCTTCATTATTTTCTGCTATTTTGTCTTGTAGATCACTAATTTGTTCCTTCTGTTTCTTCCAGCCTTCTGTTCATTGCATGAAGCCTCTTTCTTATCTCATTTATTGTATTTTTCATCTCTGGTTGATTCATTTTTAACTCTTTTATTTCTGTGGTAACTCTTTTATTTCTGAGAAATTCCTTTCTCAAGCCCAGAGTATCCTTATGATTGTTGTTTCAAATTCTCCATCAGGCATGTTACTTATATCCCTTTTTCTAGCTGTGGCCTTATCTTGTCCTTTTATTTGGGATAAATTTCTCTGTCTTGGCATTTTGTCTAGTCTCTGCCTTCTTCTCTGTTAGAAACTCCATTTATGTCTCCTGCACCTGAGAACTAATGGTCTTATGAAAAAGAGATGATGTGGTGCCTGAGGTTCGATGCTTTAGGCAGTGTCTGCAGTATGTGTTGTGTGCAGTCTGCTATTGTATTTTGGCTAATCTATTTTTCAAGATATATCTTAGTCTTCCTTTTGATTTCTTTGACTCATTGATTTTTCTGGAACATGTTGTTTAATCTACATATATTTGTGAATTTCAACTTTCCTCCTGTTACTGATTTCTAGTTTCATACCATTGTGATCAGAATATATATTGGTATGTTTTCAACCTTGAATTTGCTATGACTTGTATTCCGGTCAGTCAAATCCTGGAAAATGTGCCATGTGCACTTGAGAAAAATTTGTATTCTATTTCTCTTGGTTTCAGTGTTCTATCAGTGACTGTTTTATTAGGTCTAAATTATAGTTCAAGTCCAATGTTTCTGTGTTGATTTTCCATCTGGATGATCTATCTATTGCTGAAAGGTTACTGAAGTCTTTTTTCTCATTGTATTGTCTGTTTTCCCCTTCAGATCAATTAACATTTTATTAGTATATTGAAATTATTTGATGTTGGCTGCATATATATTTATGATTGTTGTATCCTCTTAGTAAATTAGTCACTTTACCATATCCAATGACTTTCTGTGTCTCCTTTTTTTTTTTTTTTTTACCAATTTTGGCTAAATGTCTATTTTGTCTGATATAGGTTTACCTACCCCTCCTTTCTTTTGGTTTCCACTTGCATGGAAAATGTTATTCCATCCCTCTGCTTTCATCTTATGCATGTTGTTAAAGCTAAAGTGAGGCTCTTGTATGCAACATACAGTGGGTCTTATGTTTTCATCCTTCCTGAAACTCTGCTTTTTTTTTTTTTTAAGTTTTTATTTATTTATTTGGCAGAGACAGAAACTATAACTTAGGGGAGTGGCAGGCAGATGGAGAAGCAGGCTCAACAGACTCCCTTCTGAGCAGGGAGGCTGATGCAGGACTTGATCCCAGGAACCTGGGATCATGACCTGAGCCCAAGGCAGATGATCAACCAACTGAGCCATCCAGCCGTCCCTATGTGCTTTTTAATTAGTGAATTTAATCTCTTTGTAGTTAGAATAATTATTAATATGTAAGGAATAGCTAATGTCATGTTATCAATTGCTTTCTAGCTGTTTTGTAGTTCTATTGTTTCTTTTTTTCTTTACTTCTTACCTTTACGAATTGGTGATTTTCCAAGGTGGTAATTCTTATTACCTTTTCTTTTCCTTTTATACATCTACTCTACAATTTTTCTTAGTGATTACCATGAAGCTTTTGTAAAACATCTTATTAATAAAATAACCCAACTTCAGCTGAAATTATCTTTTGATTGCATACAAAAAGTTTACTATTACTTTTCGTTTATATTTTTGATGTCACAATTTATCTCTTACAGTTTTGTATATTTTAAACAAATTATGATAGCTATAGTTATTTTTAATACTCTTTTCCTTTAATCTGTATACTATATTTATGCATTATGTTTACACTATAATTAAGTGGTTAATACCCTATTACAGAATCAGAGTTCTCTGTATATTTACCTTTACCAGTGTGCTATATTTTTTCATTTTACTATGTAACATCTTTCATTTTAGCTCAAAGATCTCCTTTCAGTATTTCTTGCAAGGCAGGTCTAGTGGTGATTAATTCCCTCAGTTTGTGTTTGCTTGAAAATCTTTATTTTTCCTTCATATATGAAGGATCACTCTGCCAGATACAACCTTTCCTTGCAATTTTTTCTTTCAACATTTTGATTATATCATTTCACTCTCTCCTGGCCTATGAAGTTTTTGCTGAGAAATCTTCTCTTAGACTAATAGAGCTCCACTGTAAATTACAATCTTTCATTCTCATTCTGCTTTTAGGATTCTCTCTTTGTCTGTCAGTTTTGACAGTTTCATTTACATGTCTTGGAGAATATTGTTTTGTATTGAAGTGAAGGCGTGACTTATTACCTGCTTGAATATGAGTATCTAAACCCACCTCACTTCCCTCTTCCCCCCAGGTGGAGACGTTCTCAGCTATTATTTCTTTAAAGAGGATTTCACCACTTTCTCCCTCCCTTCTCCTTCAGGAACTCCAATTATTCTAATATTTGAATGTTTGATGATGTTCCATAGATCACATAGACTTTCTTTACTCCTTTTCATTCATTTTCTTTGTCCTCTTCTGGTTTATTTCTAAGTCCTATCCTCTAGCTCACTCATTTTATCTTCCATTTTTCTATTATGGTGTAGGTGATCTTTATTGTATTTGAAATTTCCAGATTCTTTACCTTTAGAATTTCTGTTTGGTTCTTTCTTTCTTTCTTTCTTCTTTCTTTCTTTCTTATTTTTTTAAAGACTTTATTTATTTGGCAGACAGATTACAAGTTGGCAGGGAGGCAAGCATAGAGAGAGAGGGGGAAGCAGGCTCTCTGCTAAGCAGGGACCCTGAGATCATGACATGAGCCGAAGGCAGAGGCTTAACACAATGAGCCACCCAGGCACCCCTGTTTGGTTCTCTCTTATTCTTTCTTTCTTTTTTTTTAAATTAATTTTCTCATTTTGTTCATGTATGGCTTTCTTGATTTCATTGAAATATATTTCGGTGTTTTCTTGTAGCTTGTCAAGTTTCTTCAGAACAATTGTGAATTCTTTATCAGCTAAATCAGATTCTGTGTCTTAGAGTTCTGTCACTAAGGGATGGTTATCTTTTGGTGACCACATGTTTCCTTCTTCATGTTCCAGCAGACAGTTCTGCAGATCTTAACTAGTTGTCTTTAAGTTGGAGATATTTTTTGGTGATCCTGCTTGTTTCTGGCATTTTCTCCAGCCTTTTATTATTTTGCCTGCTCTACATTTCTTGCTCCCTTTTGTGGACAAATTATTAAGCTTGCTTGTTTTCTCTTATTCTTACAGCTAGAAAATTCTTTTGTGTGTGTGTTCTAGAAGATGATGGTGTCTTTCTTGCTTGCAGACCCTGGCTTGATTGTTGAGTGCATCCCCTGTCTAATGGAACTCACTCTTGTTGCCACAGTTATGAGTGTGTACAAGGACTCTTACTTGAGTATGTAGAGTAGTGTGCATTTAGCACTTGTAGTGTTGGGGTGCCTGTGAGCCAAGTAGGGGGAATCTTCAGGTGAGGTTCTACCTGTGGCTCATTGGCGTGCTTCCTGAACACATTCCAGGAACCATGTCCATTTAATGCACTTTGATATTCATATCTGCCTCTATCATGCCCTCTGTCTGCCTCCAGCCATGGAGTTCCCACCTCAATATGTTACTATCAGCATCCCAAATAGCTGAAGCCAAATACTCACTTACCACTCTCCCTTTCCCTTATGATAGATAGACTACCACTGGCTAGTTCATTCCCACTCTGTGCCCTCTTGGGGGTAAAGCAGTGTTGGCAAAGTTTCCCTTACCTTCTCCAATGTGTGTAAATGTGTGTGTGTGTGTGTGTGTGTGTGTGTGTGTGTGTGTCTTTTTCCTCTAACAGTGTGTTGGACTCTCTTCCCAGGAAAGCTGCACTTCTATAAAGTGTCTCTCCTCTGGATGTTTGCCCAAGCCAGCACTGTCCATCTTTTCTCCACTGTAGCTAAGAGGGATGGAGCCAGTTTGCCAGTGTCAGCTGCTTCTACAGCACAAGCCAAGGTCCATCTGCCCACTGTCCAATGCATAGGTGGACAAGACTCCTACCAGGTCCTTTGATATATAGTGATAGATTCCACAACTCCTACAGAGGTATTTTTGTTTATGCATGGTTGTCAATTTTTAGTTGTTAAAAGAGGGACAAAAAATACAGACAGTGTACACTACCATGATGATGACATCCTAGTCCTTAGAAATGTCTTGTGTGTGTGTGTGTGTTTGCACCAGGTGTCCTACTAAGATAGACATTGTTATTTTAAAAGACTTAGCCTAACTACTGGGTATTTACCCTAAAGATACAAATGTAGTGATCTGAAGGGGCATGTGCACCCAAATGTTTATAGCAGCAATGTCCACAATAGCCAAACTATGGAAATAACCTAGATGTCCATCAACAGATGAATGGATAAAGAAGATGTGATATATATAAAAAATGGAATACTATGCAGCCATCAAAAGAAATGAAATCTTGCCATTTGCAATGAAGTGGATGGAACTAGAGGGTATCATGCTTAGCGAAATAAGCCAATCGGAGAAAGACAACTGTCATATGATCTCCCTGATATAAGGAAGTGGAGATGCAATGCGGGGGGTTTGGGGATTAGGAAAAGGATAAATGAAACAAGATGGGATCGGGAGGGAGACAAACCATAAAAGACTCTAAATCTCACAAAACAAACTGAGGGTTGCCAGGGGGAGAGGGGTAGAGAAAGGGTGGTGGGGTTATGGACATTGGGGAGGGTGTGTGCTATGGTGAGTGCTATGAAGTGTGTAAACCTGGCGATAAACCTGTACCCCTGGGGCTAATAAGACATTATATGTTTATAAAAAAATAAATAAATTATAAAAGAAAAGACTTAACCTAATATAAAAAAATATATTTGCAAAAATTTTGGATGCCATTGAACTAAAGCTCTGCACCATTGCTTTAAATCTTTTGTTCTGATTATTTGTTTATTTTCTTGTTTCAGTTCCAGTTTCAATAGACAGGAATTAAGTACAGAAAAATAAAAAGGGAAGGAAGAAGATGGATAGATGTGAGGAATTTTTAGTGATGGAGGAAAAGTGGAAAAGCTGTCTGGAAGTACTGAAAACCATTATAATGATATGAAGACTCTTCATATCATTACACTGCAGGCCAAGGACACTTGGTGGTCATTTTTTACCTGATAATGGTCTCTTCATTGTGAACATAGGGATTCAGTATCCAGTGACTAGGAGAGCATGGCACATCTCTTTCCCTTTAAAAGATAAAGAGTATGCAAGTAAGATATATTCTATGGTCTTTAACGCTTTCATTTTTCTTGAAAATTTCCTTGTACTCTCTACTTTGTACACTAGAATTTGTCCAGTTACAGTGGGAATTACTTAATTGGGAGCAGTAAGTGCAGAAGTGATATCGGTATGAAGGAAAATAATATTTGTTCATATAGTTTTTTCAAATGCGCCGAAGTTTTGAAGTGGAAAAGGCCAAACCCTCACACAATTAAGAAAAAGTCTTAGCAATATATGGAGACCTTTCAAGCAGAGCCTGAAATCCTGGGAAATGTATCTCTTTGGGTAAGAAGTGTCTGATTTAGTGTCTTCATAAACTTGTACATCTTCCACTGTTAAATTATATGTTGAAGTTCCAAATGCAGATAAAGGAGATGCAGACACATTGCAGTACATATTAATAAAAATGATTAATGTAGAAGGCTCAATATCTTGAGCCTTTCTTGATAAAGAAATGCAGACATCACAGAAAAACTGGGTTGAAGACAGTTGCTGATCTGGAGGCGTAGTTCACAATGGTGACATAAACCCCAAGATGACGTAAAGAGTTGTAATAAAAGTAATAAAACTTGAAAAGAAATAGAGAATTTAGACAAAATATAGATTTCAAAGGAGAACCGCAATCCCCCAGTTGCAAATTTAGAGAGCTGTAATTTTAGGTAAAAATGTCATTTTTTTCAGTTTCCAGTGGAAATTTGTCACTTATTTCAGTTGTGGACTGAGAATTCTACTTCTGATTGAGAAGAGATATAGTCAAAATAAAGACTTTTCAGCTGAATAAGAGCTAAGAAAAATTTTTGTCAGCAGACATGAGTTTAAAAAAAAATGTAAAGGAAGTTCATCAAGCTGAATGAAATGATGCCAGATGGGTACTTTGATTTACAAGAACTAGAAGTACTGGAAAAGGAAATATATGAGTAAATACCTCTTTCTCATTTTCAAAGTTTTATTTAAAAGACAAATGATTAAGACAACAATTAGTAACTATATCATCAGGTTAATAAAATACATTAAAGTAAAATATGTGAAAATAATAAAGGAGGAGCGATGACAATATATTGTGGTGAAATTTTTATGTGAAATGGCATAATAAAATATGCATGTTACTATGATCTTATAGATTCATTCTATAAACACTAGAAAAAGCAGCAATAAAACAGAAATCTATGTAGCAATTTAAAGTGGATATCAAGGGGTGCCTGTGTGGCTCAGTCAGTTAAGCATCTGCCTTTGCCTCAGGTCATGATCCCAGGGTTCTGGATTAAGCCCCATGCTGGGCTCCCTGCTCAGTGGGGAGCTTGCTTCTCCCTCTCACTCTGCCTGCTGCTCCCCCTGCTTGTGTGCTCTCTCTCTCTGTCAAATAAATCAATAAAATATTAAAAAAATAAAGTGGCTACCAAATGTTATGCTAAAAATATAATTAATCAAAACACTTATAAATGAAAAAAAAGAAACAAAGACTAGAAGGAGCAAATAGAAAACAAATTACAAATGGTAAGCTTAAACCCAACTATTATTAATGACATTGTGTATACATCATCTAAACACTACAATTAAGAGGCCAAGATTTTTAGACTTGATATAAAAAAAATCCAAGACCCAAAAATATCCTGTCTAAAAGAAATGCTTTTTCAATAAGATGTCACAATAGGTCAAAATATAAAGAAAAGTTACACCACAAAAACAATAATCATAAGCTCGAGTGGTTACATTAATATCTGAGAAATGTTAAAAACCCCAGAGGAATATTTTGTAATGAAATTACATGTAAAGAATGTAAGTAAAAGTTTATTAAGAATATATAACATCACATCATACCTATTAATTTACCTACAACAGAAATTAAACTTAAATAAAGCAAAAACTATCAAAACCAAAAAAATATATAGACTAATTTACAATTTTAATTTGAGATTTCAAAACTACTCTCAGTTATTGATTAAAAAGTAGACATGAAATTAGAAAATAGGAAACTAGAAGAGCATTACAATAATCTTGAGCTAATTAACAGTATTAGAGCTGTCTACACGATAGTGGAGTTCATATATTCTGGTGTCATGGAAATCTCACCAACATAGATTCTATATTGGGTCATGGAGCAGACTCCATATTTAATAGAGTTAGGGTCATACAGGGTGTTATCTCACCAACATTGAGATAAGTTATAAATTGAAAACAGTAAAATATCTAAAAATCTCCACAAATTTGTAAATTACAC
>ML107895.1:22770-32864 GCA_003697995.1 Taxidea taxus jeffersonii | reverse complement strand
AGATGAGGAGCTCATTAGAAGGTACTGGTAATAGAGCAGATAAGAGGCAAGAGAAGGTTAGCTAGAAAATAGGAACCTAGAAATGATTCAGGTGGAAGAGAAGAGAGAATAAAGATTTCTAAAAACTGAAGAAACTCTATGAGAGCTATCAGGATCCTTTGAAAAACCAACATAACAATAATGTGTGTACCAGAAGGAGATGATAAGGAGAAGGAGGCAGAGAGGTTATTTAGGAAAATAATTGTGGATAACTTCCCAAACATGGGGAAGGAATTGTATATACAAGTCCACAAAGCTAATAGAATACCTTATTACTTCAGTGCAAAATGACCTTCTCCAAGACATATTAAGACTGTCAAAGTCAATATTAAAGGCAGCCAGGGAAGGGGGGGAGTAACCTACAAAGGATGTCTCATGAGGTTATTAGTAGATTTCTCAGCAGAAACTGAACATGCCAAGAGACAGTGGATTGACAGTGAAAACACTGAAAGAAAAAAAAATATATTAGCCAAGAATATACTATGTGGGAGTGCCTGGGTGGCTCAGTGGGTTAAAGCCTCTGCCTTTGGCTCAGGTCATGATCCTGAAGTCCTGGGATGGAGCCCCACATTGGGCTTTCTGCTCCATGGGGAGCCTGCTTTCTTATGTCTCTCTCTGTCTGCCTCTCTGCCTCCTTGTGATCTCTGTCAAATAAATAAATAAAATATTAAAAAAATATACTATTTGACAAAGTTAGTCTTCATATATGAAGAAGAAATCAAAGGTTCCCAGGCAAACAAAAACTGAGGGAGTTCGCCACCACTAAATTTGTCTTATAGGAAATGTTGAAAGGAACTCTTTAAGCTGAGATGAAAAGGTGAAATTATACAAAACACTGATTAAAATGATAAATCAAATTTAGAAACTGTAACTCTATTTCAGAATAGTATATTAAACTCTTAATTATTATGTAAAGGTTAAAGAAAAAACATTAAAAACAACTATAGCTACTACAACTTGGTGATAAAATTACAACATAAAAAGAGATAATTTGTGTCATCAAAAATATAAAAGGGGGAGAGTAAAAGGGTGAAAGGTTTATAGGTAAATTAAGACAAATTCTTACTAGCAGAAATAGGATCATTTTGGTGGTGTGATGTTATGTAAACCTCATGGTAACCACAAAGCAAAATCTAGAGCAGTGACACAAAACATATAAAAAGAAGAGAATGAGAAAATCACCGTGGAAAACCACCAACATACAAAGCAAACAGAAACAGAAATGGGAAGAAATAGAAAAAAAAAAAACAGAAGGAAAAAATAAAATGGCAGTAGTAAATCTTCCCCTATGTTCGTCTGTTTTGTTTCTTATATTCCACATATGAGAGAAATGGTATGGTATTTGTCTTTTTCTGACTGACTTATTTCATTTAACATAACATACTCAAGCAAATGGGAAGATTTCATTCTTTTTGATGGCTGAGTAATATACATTACACACACACACACACACAAACACATCCCGCTTCTTTATCCATTCATCAGTTGATGGACAATTAGACTTTTTTCCATAATTTGGCTATTGTTGATAACGCATATTTACACATTTTATTTTATATGTATATATTTGCTAATACATTATGATGCATTTTTCTTAAAATGCAATATGACCAAGTAGCCCTTATTCAAGGAATTTAAGATTATATAATTTTTCACAGGGACAATAAATATCATTTTTCACAGGGACAGATTTAAGGACTTTTATTTATTAATTTGAAAAAGAGAGAGAGCAATGAGTGAGAGAGATCATGAATAAGAGACAGCATGAGTGAGTGAGAGCATGTGTGTGGAGGGGGCAGAGGGAGAGGGAGAAGCAGACTCCCTGCAGAGCAGGGAGCCTGATGCTGGGCTCAATTCCAGGACCCCAGGATTATGACCTGAGCTGAAGGCAGTTGCTTAACTGAGCCACCCAGGCGCCCCATACAGATGTTTAAAAATAAGCAAAATAAAGCTAATAACATAACTAAGAGACTGAATACCTTTCCACAAAGATTAAGACCAAAGAAAGGAAATCCATTCTCACCAGTTTTTTTAAAAGATTTTATTTATTTATTTATTTATTTATTTATTTATTTATTTGACAGAGAGAGAGATCACAAGCAGGCAGAGAGGCAGTCAGAGAGAGAGAGAGAGAGAGGAGGAAGCAGGCTACCCGCAGAGCAGAGAGCCCTATGTAGGGCTCGATCCCAGGACTCTGGGATCATGACCTGAACTGAAGGCAAAGGCTCCAACCTACTGAGCCACCCAGGCGCCCCTAAAGATTTTATTTATTCATTTGACAGACAGAGATCACAAGTAGGCAGAGAAGCAGAGAGAGAGAGAGAGGAAGGGAAGCAGGTTCCCTGCTGAACAGAGAGCCCTACGTGGGGCTCAATCCCAGGACCCTGAGATCATGACCTGAGCCGAAGGCAGACACTTATCTGACTGACCCACCCAGGTGCCCCAACAATGTTGTCTTTTAAATACCATCAAAAACTGAATAATAGCAAAACTCACTTTGAATATGAAGCCTATTCCTTTGCTTTGCTTTCATAGCCCCCCATGGAGAAAAATGAACTCAATAATCAACTCAAAATATCAACTCCTCTTTAAAAAAAAAAAAAATTGAAGTATTGGCCTTGCTGCTTCTAACTTGCTAAAATCCCATTTTTTCTTCAAATAGGAGTGTGCTTCATTTCCACTGGAGAAAACCCAAGTTAGAGGAATACATCTATTCGTTCTTTTAATGTATGTGATATTGAGTGCTGATTATGTACTAGCCACTGTGGATTTAAAATTCTCGTGTCCTCACATCAGTGGGTGGAGTCACATACACCAGATGATTGTCATACACATGGTAACTACCATGACAAAGATACATGCACCAGCTTTGTGAAGAACGGTGACTCAAGCCTTTGGACATGGAAGGTGTGCAGTGAAGCCTTCCTGTATGGACTATCACTTAAGTGGTAAAGTCAGAAGTAGATACCAGCCAGTAAAGAAAAGAAGAGATACTTAACACAAAGAAGATTTTAAAAAATTGAAAAGTGAACTCTACTCCATCATCTCTCCTACAGACTCCGAAGTCTGTCTGTTAAATTCAGTATTTTGGAAACTCATTATGACTTTGGTAAAGATTCTTTTCTTTTAAGTTAGTATATTTATTTTACTCTGACAGAATATAATCATTCCTACAATTGCATATATTTGGGAGATTTTAGCATGCCATCCTTGAGGGAAAAATAAGTATAAATCTCATCTTTAGATGTCCCTTGACAATTAAAGGCATTGACCATCATGTATCATTTTTTCCTCCCCCTCTCTTTTTAGTAAAAGACTTCCATATGAAAAAAATAAAGAGCAGAACATAAAATTTGTTTAAAGTCTATTTTAAAAAATTTACCTCTCCATTTGCTTTATCCCAATATAGGTCGTTCTTTTCAGTACTGTGGAACTCTCCAGTCTGAACTAAGATTAACTGAGGTACTCCATTGTTCTCATTCCGTACTGAACACCCATGAGTTTTCTTTTGCTAACTCTCACACAATTTCAAGATGATTATATTGTCTGGTGTTGTGTATTGCAGAGAAAAGAGAACATGATTACATTTTCTTTCAGGTTAGCAATCAATGCAATTGTCATTCTTTTCAATAGGTATTATTATCCCACATGGTAAACTCATAGGACTTATCTATGAGAACCACAGCACTTATCATAGAAATTAGTGAATATAGTTTATTATCAATTTCACCATCATACAAGATTTTCTTGCCAATGTACATTTGACTTCTGGGTGTTATAATAGGTGTAAGGAGAAATTAGTAGCATGATAAAAATCAAATGGGTTTCAAGGACAGATGGTGTAATTTTCAAATAACTTGCATCAATATTATTGTGCATTTGAGGGGTTTTGTCCCTTATTCATCCTCTTCTTTCCCTCATTTCTCTCTAGATTCTTCAAGCATTGGTTCTGTCATTGATTGTCAAGTGATGCACCGATTACCCCAGGCTTCTTTTTGCTGATCTGCTCCTTGATGCATGGACATTGACATTCTATTGGTTTAACTTTTCTGAATGTTCATTGCATTCCATGGAGCTGATCTAAAAATCTAACAAAATACTAGCTAAAGAGAAAGGGTCTACTATCAACCAGTAATAATTCTCACTTTCCATGTGATTTGTTCCTAACAGTGGCCCCCTGGAAGCAATGTCTGTCTCTACTGTGACCATTTAATAAGAAACTAAGCTATTGTGCAGTACAACATTAGGATCATTATTTTGTTTGTGTGAGAGTAGACTTTTAGTGTCCTCGGTTCTATTGCATGACCTCCCATAAGTCACTTGATGAGTCCTTGTCCAACTTCCCCCAAGTAAGCTGTGCTGATGTAAATCTCTGGAAAACCCTCCTCATCCACATCCACCCTCCAGGTTTCCTTTGCTCCTCCCCAACCTGGCTAAGCCTACTGTTTCTTATAGCAACTTACTACCCTTTATTTACTCCTGTCATTGTATTTGTCCTATGGAACCAAAGGGAAATTCTCCTTACTTACTTTTCTTTTATCCTCAAAGAGTTTACTTAACAACCCCAGGCAAGGACCTGTCTGGCTCACCTGTGTAACTAGAGGAGTGTGAGGACATAAATGCTGCTTAGTGAATAAAAACTGAACTGAAAACTCGGAAAAAAGTCAGAGATGTTCTGGAGAGAGATATATATATGTATATATATACACATATATATACACATACATATACATGCACACACACATATATACACATATATGTATGTATATATACGTGTATGTATATACATGTATATGTACATGTATATATGTATATACACGTACATATGTATATGTACGTGTATGTATGTATTTATACATACATATATACGTATATGTGTGTATATATGTATATATAAACAATGTATATATGTTTATATATGTATATATATAAACAATGTTAACTTAGGACAATTAACTAACATAAAAATAAATATATATTTTAAGATTTTATTTTTAAGTAATATCTATATCAAAGGTGGGGCTTGAATTTACAAACCTGAGATCAAGAGTTGCATGCCCTACTGAATGGGTCAGCCAGGTACCTCAAAAAGGATAGACTAACTAAAAAAAGTTCAAAGAATCATTAGACATATTTCAATGATATCTAATATTATTCAAGCAGTAGTTACTACATGATTATCAAGCATTTTATCATCCTAATGGTTGACAGTAAAAATTAGAATAATGATAGTTTCATGTCATATATTTTTTTAGAGCCCAGCTATAATACTTTTGGAAGGTAGAGAGAATTATCTCCGTTTATGGAATGAGTGAAAAGAAGCCTGCCTGATAGATAACCTAATTTTACACATTGAGTGAATGCTGATATTGGAATTCTGATGACACTGTCCCTATTCTTTCTACTTCACTAATTTGGGAAAACAAAAAAAGCAAAAAACAACAGCAATTTAAAAAAAAAGAGAAAGGAAAGAAAAGAAGTGAAAGTATGCCTACCCTGGAACATGATTTTAAATTAAAAAAAAAAAGGAACATTTTAAAATAGGTTAGGAGAATGAAAAGCAGGTGATGACATAAATTGTAGTTGTGTATATTATGATTATGATTAGTAAGTGAGACCATACTTTAAAAAATGTGTCTGTTAGAAAAATTACAATTTCAAATTGTGTGTAAATGGGTTTGAAAGTGATTTTGCCTGAAAGAAATAATGTTATCTGGGTCCATAGAGACTCAACAAGGTTGGAAGGCAAGCAATGAAGGGCATAAGTATTATTTTGAATCTGTCAGAAATCTCTTTCTGAAGTTCCTGTAAGTGACTATTTGTAGGTACTTAATGACACTGAAAAGAAAATAGAAATACTGCACAATTGGGGTGCCTAGGTGCTCAGTTTGTTAAGCATCTGACTCTTTGTTTTGGCTCAGGACATGATCTCAGGGGCCTGGTGAGATTGAACCCCTGGCAAGCTCTGAACTCAGGGAGTCTGCTGGAGGTACTCTCCTTCTCTGTCTTCCTCTCGCTCCTCCATCTGCTCTACCACTTGTGTGAGCTCTGTCTCTCCCTCTTTCTCTCTTAAATAAATAAATAAATAAAATCTTAAGCAAAGAGAAATATTGCACAATTTATACACAAAATAGTTTAAAATGCCTACCTATATAGAATAAAATAATTTTAATACTATTTTGCATGCCATATTTATCTAAGCAAATTATTATTCATTTTAGGGATATTCATCTGGAAGGTCTTATCCCTTATTTACCCTTCAGTTACTTTTTAATTTATTGATAAATGGTCACCCTAAGTTGGAAGTACAAACCCATTAGATACCAAATTCCTTGGCACTAGTGAGCACGTGGTGACAATGAATCCAAGTGGATGGGATAGCTTTCTTAGCTAGAGTTTAAAAAGACTGCTTAGTTTAGTGCAAACACTTATCAAGGATAAAATTAATAATAAATGCAAGTTGTAATCAACAGACATAATTGACATTTTGACTTGTTTAATAAAAGACTTTAGGGGACTCATAGAAAACAATGACTCATTATTAACATAATTAGCACATTACCATTATTATAATAATTATAATGATTACTATCTAAAGTGGAAAATGATGTAGTATAATGAATAATAACAAAATGAGAGAAAGAGATCAGTGTTGTGTAATTAGGGGAAGTTTAAGATAAACATGGCTAGAGTCAGATATGGAAAATCAAGAATTTTAAATTGAGTTAATAACTAATATTTAATAAACATTTTCTAACTGCTTTTTGTATACTAATTACATTATCATAATCATCACATAAGATAAGTGACATTTATTCCCATTTTAGGAGTGATGAAATCGAAGTGTGGGTGTGTGAGACCCAGTCTGTGGGCTTCCCAGCTCTTCTCAGTTCCACTCTCCTCATGAGCTAGATTACTGTCCAGAGTAGCCTCTATGACATTATGTGGCCTTCCTGCCTTGGAAGAGCCAAGTTGCTGGTTGTTTTGTTAGTTATATAATACCTGTGCAGTTGCTAGAAGCAAGAAGATCTAAAAAGCTAATTGGTCATACAGGATATTGAATATAGATTTTCTCTTTGGTATCCAAGGACAAGGACCATTGTATTTTCAGTTTAATTAAATTTGGCTTTATCTCCAACAACCAGATTGATACAAAATCTTAGACTTGCCCCACTATGTCCTCCAAGGAGGCTACATTCAGGGAGGATTTAGCACACCCTGGAGCAAGGAACCTCCAAACTCTATAAAAGATTTTCCCTCCCATCCCTTTCCCTCCCTCCCTTTCTTTTTTTCCTCCTCCTTACTTTTTTTCTAAGCAGAGAAGAGAAAGGACTAAGTATCATGGTGAAGAGAGAGGGAGAAAACCCAGTGAGGCTTTTTTATTATTATTATTAATATATTTGAGAGAGAGAGAAACAGGACCTGCATGTGTGCAGAGGGGGAGGGAGAGGGAGAGAGAATCTGGAGAGACTCCCTGCTGAGCAAGGAGCTGGAGGTGGGGTTCCTGATATCAGGACCCCAAAATAATGACCTGAGCCAAAATCAAGAGTCATATGCTTAACCCACTGAGCCACCCAGGTACCCCCAAGTGAGGTTGTTTTTAAATATACAAATAGGTGTGCAGTAGGTCCTAATGTATTTAAACTGAGTCTTATAATATGTTTGGGACATCTCAGAAACTGGGAAGACCCACAAAAACTTATGTCCAACAAAAGACTAAGGCCTGAGAGAAAGGGGCTCAGCATCACAACTGGTGCACTAGTCAGGCTGTGATCTGTGGGTGCTGAGATGGGAAGCACTAGAAGAAAATAAAATAGCAGGGCTATTTTATTAAGATACAAACAACACTGTTTAGATATACTGCACATCAGGAAAGAAAGATGTGTCCCCCACCTCCCTGGGATTACTGCCAGGACTATTCACTGAAGATGAGAGTGGAGAGTGCCTTGCTCATCAGGGTTTGCCAGAGATGTCTGACGAAGGGAATGGGCTTGGAAACAGAGAAATGATCAAGGTGCAGGGCTTCCCAGGACCATCACTGCTGTCAGGGAATGAGGGGCACCTGGGGGCAGTGGCTACTCTGCACCGTGGGCCTCAGGGAATTAGAACCCAGTTCCAGCTGGCTTCAGGTCCTCTTGAATATGTGTTGGTGTTTCTGGGAAGTTAGAAAAACTTTTTGGAAGTCTTGGATACATGTTGGGGCAAAATCTAGTGGAGGGGCGCCTGGGTGGCTCAGTGGGTTAAGGCTTCTGCCTTTGGCTCAGGTCATAATCCCAGGGTCCTGGGATCGAGCCCCACATCAGGCTTTCTGTTTAGCAGAGAGCCTGCTTCCTCCTCTCTCTCTGTCTGCTTCTCTGCCTACTTGTGATCTCTGTCAAATAAATAAATAAAATCTTTAAAAAAATCTAGTGGAATTTAAGTTACTTGAATATGAAAGTAATTATACCCATGAATAGGTGAGGCCTAGAAAAATTCAAGTATGTGTTTATGGATCTACAATTATAGCCCCCCCCCCCCCACACAAAGAGGTTAGAAATGCTGGCAGAGGCAACTGTCTACAAATTAAGAAGCAAGAAATATTAAGGCATTGTTGTTCCAGAAAGTTCAAATTTTCCATATAAATGAACAAAATTTGCAATACAAATGGTAATCAGTTAGCTAGCTACTATACAAGTTGCATGTATTATCATAAATGCAAAAGAAGGATTCAATGATTCATAAAAAATTAGAGAGGCTAATACATCCAGAGAAAGAATCCTATAGATGGAGCAGCTATGCCAAAAAGATCAAACTATTTTTTTTTTGTAATTTTATACCCTATGATGATGATTACAATTTATATTAAATAACTCAGACCTAAATTGTTTTAATGAATATGTAAAACAGTCAATTTTATTTTTGTAATTTCAGTGCAATTTGAGTTGGCATTGTGGACTTAATGAAGGTAGTTTGTTACCATAGCCACTAAAACCTGGAGGTGGGAAAGCCTACTTTTACTGAGATTTTACTGAGAAAATGTTATAATGGACTGGTGACATGCAATTCAAACAGCACACAACTAATGAAGGAACACTAAGAAAACATGCTTGGGATAAGCAACATTAAAATGAGAATGCTATTGGTTCATTTCATTAGTGTGTATTATATTTTTAGAGGCAATAGCTTTTTTGTGAGAAACAGAATATTTTAACACTTTCTATAATACATATAATCTCCTTTCACTTGCTTGGTGTTGACCATCTTCTCTAACACTTTGAATCCCAATACTCACATAAAAAAATTTTATTTTTTAAAATTTTAAAGATTTTTATTTTAATTCCAGTTGTTAACATACAGTGTAATATTAGTTTCAGGTGTACAATATAGTGATTCAACACTTCCATACATCATAGTGCTCATCATAGCAAGTGTATCCCTTAATACCCATCCCATATTTACCCCATTCTCCACCCACTTTCCCTCTGGTAACCATCAGTTTGTTCTCTAAACTTAAGAGTCTGTTTCTTGGTTTTCCTCTCTCGCTCTCTCTCTCTCTCTCTCTTTTTTCCCTTTGCTCATTTGTTTTGTTCCTTAAATTCCATATCTGAGGGAGATCATATGGTACTTGTCTTTCTATGGCCTATTTCACTTAGCATTATACTTTCTAGCTCCACCCATGTCATCACAAATGACAATATTTCATTCTTTTTTTATGGCTGAGTAATATTCCATTGCATATATACTGCATCTTCTTTATCCATTCATCAGTTGGTGGGCATGTGGGCTGCTTTCATAATCTGGCTATTGCAGATAACGTAGCAAATGGTTTTGGGAAAACTGGACAGTTACATGTGAAAGAATGGCAGTGAATCACTTTCTTTTACCAAACATAAAAATAAAGTCAATATGGATTAAAGACCTGAATGTAAGACAGGAAACCATAAATCTCTTGGAAGAGAACACAGCCAGTAACCTCTTTGACACTGACCATAGCAACTTCTTTCTAGATATGTCTCCTAAGGCAAGAGAAACAAAAGCAAAAATAAACTTTTGGGACTTCATCAAGATAAAAACAA
>ML107895.1:10836-22370 GCA_003697995.1 Taxidea taxus jeffersonii | reverse complement strand
AGGAAAAGTAAAAATGAAAGAAGATGGGATCGGGAGGGAGAAAAACCAAAAGAGACTCTTAATGTCATAAAACAAACTGAGGGGGGTGGGGGGAAGAGGGGTTGGGTGAGGGTGGTGGGGTTACATCATATGTTTAAATAAAGCTTAAATAAAGTAAAAAAAAAAAAAGTAGGCAGAAGACATGGATATACATTTTTTTAAAGAAGACATACAGATGACCAACCAACACTTAAAAAGATGTTCAACCACTGATCATCAGGGAAATACAAATCAAAACTACAATGAGATATCACCTAACAACTGTCAGAATGGCTAAAATCAGCAACACAAGAGACAACGGATGTTGGCTAGGATGTGGAGAAAAAGGAACTTTCTTACATTGTTGGTGGGAATCCAAACTGGTGTAATAACTTTAGAAAAGAAAAGAAACAGTATGGAGGGTCCTCAAAAAGTTAAAAATAGAACTACCTTATGATTCAACAATTGCATTACTAAGTATTAGCCCCCAAAATACAAAAATACTAATTTTAAGGAAAAAAAACTTTAAATTAATCCGAAGGGTGAAAGAGCATGGCAAAAAATGAATCTAAAGGGAAAAATTACTTGATGTTTCATTGCAACATCATGACATGGGCATTTAACATTTATTAAATTGATATACATATATAGATTGCTGAAAGAGATAAATCAGACCCAAATTAAATGAGCCCAATTAAATGAAAACTATCAATGATAGTTTTAGGTAGTCTTATTATATATTTGGCCTGAGATATCAACATCCACTCAGTTTCCAAATAATCTTTTATGAATCAGAAATATCTTGTAAAGTCAAGATGTTAAACATGATTTAACTGTTATTTAGCATGATTTAAAAGAAAGCTTGGTCAGTGCCAAAGATATTCAATATACAAGTCATTCATTATTTTAACCATCTATGTTTATCCACATAATGACTTTGCTAACATTTTAATTTCTGCTTTTAAAGGAAAATATCTGGTTCCAAGATTTATAGAGCAAGAATGTAAAGCTTTTCCAAACATGGAAATGAGTGAGGTATTTGCCTTTCTATGTCTGACTTCTTTCACTTAGCATAATGCCCTCAAGTTTCATTTATGTTGTCCCAAATGGCAAGATTATCTTATTTTTAAGGTTGAACAGTATTTAATTACATATATATATACCACATTTTCTTTAACCATTCAACTATTGTTGGACACTTAGTAGCTTCCGTATCTTGGCTATTGTAAGTAATACAATAAACATAGGGAAGCATATATCTTTTTGAATTAGTGTTTTCATTTCCTTCAGGTAAATATCCAGTAGTGGTATCATTGGGTCATATGGTATTTCTATTTTTAATTTTTTGAGGAACTTCTATACTGTTTTCTACAGTGGCTACTCCAGTTTGGAGTCAGATCCAAAAAGTGATCAACAAGATTGATGTCAAGGTGTTTACTGCCTGCATTATTTTATATGAGGTTGATGGTTCTAGGTCTTTCATTCAATTTAGAGAACAACAAACACTATATGATTTCACTTATACATGGAATCTAAAAAAACAAAACAGATGAACAAATCAAATGAAAGCAAAATAAAACAAAACAAAACTCAAGCTCATAGATACAAAGAATGGATTGATGGTTGCTAGAGGGAAAGGTGGATGAAATGGATGAAGGAGTTCAAAAGGTTCAAGCTTCCAGTTGCAAAGTAAATAACTCCTGGAGATGTAATGTACAGCATAGTTATTGTAGCTCATAGTATTGTATTGCATTTTTGAAAGTTGTTATGAAAGTAAATCTTAAAAGTTCTCATCATGCACACAAAATTTGTAACAATGTAGGGTGACAAATGGTAACTGAACTTTCTGTGGTGATCATTTTGTAATATATATTTAAATATACATACAAATATATACAAACAAATATATACAAATATATACAAACTAAATCAATTTGTGGTACACCTGAAACTACTAAAATAGTATATGCCAATTATACCTCAATAAAACAAAGTGAGAAAAAAGAGAAATTAATGAGAAAGGTTACTGTGTAAATAATTATCTGGGACATTTTTAATGTAATAATTAGTTGGATTCACTTTTAGAAAGCCAAAGAAGTAATTCATTACTACACATGAAAACAAAGTGTGAAATACTCATTCTGACAGTGCAAATATATTTCTGTAGTTGTTTTGTCATTTTTCTATAAGTTTCCTCAAATTGATATTACTTGAATAGTAATAAAAATTTATTTTCTTTTTTTATTTTTACAAAAAATGGATGCCTTCAGTATTACAGAATAGTAAAGATATTTCATTTAGGAATAGAGGAATGTACCATGGCTGTCAAATATAGGTTATATTATTTATAATTTATGGCTTTAGTGGCTGCTGTGTATTCTGATATGAAATCATATGATACAGGAGGACATCGCTAATTGTTTCTGTTGTACTTGTACTTATCTGATTTTTTAAACCTTACTTTCATTCATGGAGGAATTAAAACTGAAGAATCAAAGAATATAAGATACTTGATGTTATATTATATACATATATTACTTGATTATACTTTACTGTAGTTAAGGGCAACTTTGATTATGATGGCCTGAAAATCATTTCATTTTTGGGACTATGCTAAAAAATAATATTTGTTTGTGAGCTAAAGATCCCTCTGTTTTTTTTTCCACTAAATTTTACACAAAAACCTAAAAGATTAATAATAAAATTGCATCCCATACTATTACATCTTCTTTTTTTTTTAAGATTTTATTTGTTTCTTTGACAGACAGAGATCACAAGTAGGCAGAGAGGTGGCAGAGAGAGAGAGGAGGAAGCAGGCTCCCCGCTGAGCAGAGAGCCCAATGTGGGGCTTGATCTCAGGACCCTGAGATCATGACCTGAGCCGAAGGCAGAGGCTTTAACCCACTGAGCCACCCAGGTGTCCCTATTACATCTTCTTGCCATGAAGTAGATTCTATATTGCTAGTATCATATTTTTACAAATTAAATTTATTTAAGGATAAATTCCAGTTTGATGAAGAATGCACCAAAAACCAAAATAAACTATAATGAATATAATCACAATAGTTAACTCTCACATATTTTGAAAACTCCAACTGTTCAATAACTAACAGTGCAGCTAATATTATAAAATATATGATCATTTAAATTATAATTATTTGTGGGTTCTTTTATAATCCTCCAACTAAAAATAGGAAATTTATTTTGTTGAAATCATTGGCAATTTTTTCTGCAGACTAGTTTATTTCTACTACATCAGTTCTAGACAACTTACCTAAAGTTTCTATGTGTTTCAAGGACTATTAGAATAGCAGTGTACCATGAACAGACACATGGAGTGACATGACAAAAAAAGTAGAGTATTTCCAAATTCATGTTCACAGTGTTGTGAAAATCTAATTCTAACCCTGAGATAAATTTCATAAATACACTCTCCCATAATGATAGCTCTAAATCTCTTACACCTTTAACATTAATCCTGGGAAAGTAATTTTTGTAATATTTACCTGTTTGTAGGTACATAATATTGCAGATATAATTCAACCATGATGTATTGAATTTCCATAGATTTCTGCTTGGATAAATGACCCAAATGGGGTGCAATGAGGATATAAAAATGAAAAAGTTTCTACCTCTGCCTTCTAGGAACTCACAAGAAAAATTTCTCCAAGTATCATCTATTAAAATACATTATGTGTACACATACATACACACACTTAAACCTGAAATATGTATCTATTTACTCATACTCTTTGACACATATTGTCAAATACTTTTGCTTAGAATGTGCATACGCAGACACATATGCTTTCTTTAAAAGTCATTCTCATTTGGTTCTCCAACAACTCTCTAAAAAAATGAATATAGCTACTATCATCTTATTTCCATTGTATAGATTAAAGAAACCTCAGATGTGAAATGTTATTTAAGTTCACATGGTGTCAGGGGTGTTCGGGTGGCTCAGTCCTTAAGTGTCCGCTTCCGACTCAGGTCATGTTCCCAGGGTCCTGGGAATGAGCCCCACATTGGGCTCCCTTCTCAACAGGGGCACAGCTTCTCCCTCTCCTGCTCCTCCTGCTTATGCGCGCTCTCTCTCTTTCTGTGTCAAATAAATACATAAAATCCTTTAAAAAATAGTTCACATGGTATGTAAGTTTGCTAAGGTTGCCATAACAAAGTACCAAAAACGAGTGGCTTCAAACAACAGAATTTATTGTCTCAGTCTGGGGAAAAGAAATCTGGAATCAAGATGTGAGCGGGGCCATGCTCCTTTGGAAACTTGGAGGAGAAGAATCCTTCTATGTGTTTTCCTAGTTTCAGCTGGTTTGCTGTCAATTGCTGCTAAGCCTTGGCTTATACATACATCACTCCATCCTCTGTCTTCATTTCATATGGCCTTCTTCCCTTTGTGTGTGTCTGTACCTAAATTTCCTTTTTTTTATAAGGACAACAGTCATACTGGATTATTGTTCACACTAATGAACTCATTTTAACTTGAGTAACTCTGTAAAGACCCTGTCTCCAAATCAAGTCACATTCTAAGGTACTAGGAGTTGGGACTTCTAAATATTTTATTGGAGTACCCGATTTAACCCATAACATGGCAAGTGGTCAAGCTGAAGCAGAGCTCAGGTCTCTTGCCTTCCAGTCTCAAACTTGTGTGTAAACTCTCAAAATCAATATACTCTTGTTACTGATGTGGCTTGCAGTATCTGTCAGAAATACAAACAATTGTTAGATAGGATATCTGAGTGGCACTAAATTTGATAGATAATTGGATGAATTACCCAACAATCAACTGTAAATAAATAAAAAAATCCTTAAATGTCTTCTCATTCAATCCAATGTAGTAAAAAACACTTGCTATAAATAGCAAGAATCATGCCAGATTGTTCCACCACTTGTACAGATACCTTTCCATAAGTTCTGGCCCTATCTCTCAAATAAATAGCCCACACATAATAAATCCTGCATGTGAGAGAATGAGTATTCATTTAAAATTTTATATAGCATCTTTTATAAGATGGAAAGCTACTTTTTTTTTTTCTAAAAGGATATATCTCCTTTTAGAAGTTCAGGAGATAAAATCTCCAGCACTTTAAGATCCTAAGAAGTAAATTCTGAGAAATTCATGTAGTTATCTCTTCAAGATACTGAGACAAAGATAATGCATCTAGAAACCCCTGGAAAACAATCCGGGCCTGCTAAATATCCCCCAGAAAAGACTATAAGGATTCCTTTGTTGAACTTTTATTTTATTTCAGATTCATGCTCTTGCTGTATATCTGCAGAGGAGTCAACCTGTTTAGTTTCCTGGTTTCAAAAATTAAACCTTGGTTAATATCTGAAGAGGATACAATAAAGAACATTAGATGAGTAAAATTTTGTTTCTGCTTTAATTTACAAGGCTTAGCATGTGTTGATTTTAATTCATTAAATCTTGGTCAAACTTTATTCTTTTAATTTATTTTATTTATTTATTTGACAGAAAGTGAGATCACAAGTAGGCAGAGAGAGAGGAAGAAGCAGGCTCCCCACTGATCAGAGAGCCCAATGCAGGGCTTGATCCAAAGACCCTGAGATCATGACCTGAACTGAAGGCAGAGGCTTAACACACTAAGCCACACAGGCACCCCAAGTCAAAGCTTTATTCTTATAAAAATATGCAAAACTATATGTGCATTTCCAAATACCTTGCATTCTGTAATGCATACCTGTTTGTGTGGAGTGTGCAGACCCAAGCAGACATTGAAAACAGCCGCTATTAATGCTTTAACATGTAACTATCCCTTGTAACAGACATATCAAATGGAATCTAATTAATTTCTTTGCTAATTTTATTTTCTTCGCCCAGACATCACCTTCATTTAAATCTTTAACAAATGCAATATACAGTGTTCAGAGTAGTATAATAAGATGTCTGGAAAACAGAATAGCACCAGAACAGCATCTGATAAAAAAGCAAAAGGAAAGAAGAACAAGTATGTAGCTGGTGTAAAATGTTTTGGCATAAACAGTTAAACAAAAATGAATCATAAAATGTTTTACAACCTTTATTCCCAAATGTTAGTTGTGCTCAACAATTATATCCTGTTCTATTTTTAGCCATTCTATTTTTAGCTTCACATTACTACTCTCAAAATCATAAGGGTTACAGAACAATGTAACTAATGCAATATATCTCAGACTTCTGCTTAGTGTTTAGAAGAGGGAGAAGAAAATATCTCATTCTGTATGCTGCTAGATTGTAATTAGCCACACTCTTGGAATCCATCCTTATTTCATTCAGTTATCCACATGAATGGATCACTCTTTCTTTCCATGGTTGCTATAGATTTTCAGGAGTGAGGATACTATTAGACACAAATCACCAGCCATTTTAGAACTAATTTCTCAAAGTATTAGTATTATCTGTGCCTTTTTTCTGAATCATACTGTAGATGCAGATCTAAGTAAATTCAGGGAATTAGATAAAGCCTGATGCTTAATTACTCCTAGGTTTATAAAGTTATAAATGTAAGAAACATGAGCAGACAAAATTTACTGTGTATCTTATACATGCTAAAGTACTAGAAATTTTACATACTTTATGTAATATTCACAGCAGTCATTATAAGAGAGTATTTTTATCACTCTTTCACTATAAGTAATTCCTAAAAACCAATTAGCTGTGTAACTCTTGATTTGAACTAAAGAAAGTCTCTGGCGCCCAATCTGGGCTGGTTACATCCTGTCAAATGCCTGTAATGAAACACACTTATCGTAGGTATAAAAAAGAAAATAGTTGGGTAGCAGTGTGCTTTGGATGGACAATTTGAAGCTAGAAATCTGGGTATAAATGGGTTATAACTCTCCATCCTTACATCACGCTGTTCCTCTATATTGACACTGCTAGTTGGCAAAAATACTCATCCACTGTCCCCAAGATACAAGAATTGTCATAACTTTCCAGTGCCTTTACTCACACCAGTTTCCCCTAATTGAAGGCTTTCCATTCTCATTTACAGATCACTTACCCTTCTTTAAAAAGCCAATTTGTATGCTTTTTGCTCTTTTATTTTTTCCAACAATTTTATTGCCACAACCTCTGTTCTTGTGAAATTAGAAGCTGGTTTCCATTCTGGTGGTAGTGTCTGTGGACACTGTATTAGTTAGGTGTGTCTGTGCCATTGGTATTGTGTGTTTTATCATTTCATCATCTATGGTTATGAACTACTTTCTCTAAACCCATTAAAAATATAAGCTGTTTCCCATGTAATATATCCATCCATAATGAAAACACTAATAATGGTAATAATATGTTCTGTTGTCTTACCACATATGTTAGGGATTTGGAAATAAACAGAACCTTACCCCTGCCTGTAAGCTGTTCTCAGGCTCACACCGTGAGCTTTGTCCTAACAAATACATAAACACCATAGATGGATATACATAAAGTGGCTTGTAAATTATACCTAAAAGAATAAGATATATTTTAATTTAAAAGGTTTGTTTGTAAGTAAGAACAGCTCTTTTAGGTATGATGCTATTGGAAAATATTGTAAACAAAGAATTTCAAGTGATGTGGATCACAAGCAGCTGCCACATATTTTACTCTGAGCACAAAAATGCTGCTTGTTGGTGTGAAGTTATAATGCTTCTGCTTGTTGGAGGGATAAATGAAGATCCAAGGACTAAATGGGAAATACACATCAAGTACTTTGTACGTGGCACCAAGTAAATGTTAAAAAAATGTTTTGCCATTTGTCCTTGCTATTATTATTATTATTATAAGTATTAGGTATTCACAAAGATATATTTGGTCCCTCAGCTGAGTGTTAACAGGAAGGTATCAAGAACATGGTGGTATGAATTTAGAAGAGAATCCATATAATTTATAAGCACCAAAGTATAACTTAATAAGCATAATTTTATAAGCATCAAATTATGTCCCTGTCAAGAGTCATTTTTAATAATCCAAAAGAGCATATAAGTGAATCTGTAATAACTAACTTTTATTTTTTCTATTTTAGTAAAAAACATAACAAATTTACATCTTAACCCTTTTAAGTACATTGTACTATAGTGTTAACTACATATGAATATTATTGTGTAACAAATCCTTAGAACTTTTCAATTTGCAAAACTGAAGTTGCTATTTATACCCTTCCCGAGGCTCAGGCCATCTCCATCCTACTTTCTGTTTCTAACAGTTTGACTAATTTAGATGCCTCATTTACATACAATCACACAGTATTTGCTCTTTGAATCTAGTTTATTTCACTTAGAATAATGTCCTCAAGTTCCATCCATGTTGTAACACATGATAGTATTTCCTTCATTTTTTAAGGCTGTGTAATATTCCATTGTAGGTGTATACTATCTTTTCTCTATCCATTCACCCATCAATAGACGTTTCGGTTGTTTCCCTTTCCTGACTATTGTTATTAATGTTGTAATGAACATGGATGTGAAAATATCTCTTAGAAATCTTGTTTTTAATCTTTTTGGATATTTATCCAGAAGTGGAATTGCCCAATTACAGATCCTATGGTAATTCTATTATTAGTTGTTTGAGAAGTTTACCATCTGTTTTCAGTGTTATGATTTCAGATCTTACATTTAAATCTTGAATTCATTTTTGGTTAATTTTTATGAATGACATAAGAGGAAAGGTCTAGTTTCATTCTATGTGTTTATCCAGTTTTCCCAGCACCATTTTTTGAGGAAACTACCTTTTATCCATTCAGTTTCCTTGACTCCCTTTTCAGTATTTCTGAAGCCATTTTGTCCTGGCCTTTTCTTTGTTGGGGGTTTTGATAATTGATTCCATCTTCTGATTCATTTTTAGTCTTTCAGGTGTTCTAATTTTTTGTGATTCAGTATTAGAAGATTTTGTTTCTGGGAATTTATCCATTTTTTCTAGATTAACCAGTTTGTTGGTGTGCAATTTTTCATAGTAGTTTCTTCTGATCCTTTGTATTTTTATAGCGGTTGGAATGTCTCTGATTTCATTTCTGAAAATTTTGGTCTCTTTTCGTCATTTTTCTTAGTCTACTTAAGTTTTGTCAAATGTGTTCATCTTTTCAAAAACCAATTCTTTGTTTCATTGATTTTTTTCCTATTATTTTTTCATTCACCATTTCACTTATTTCTGCTTTAATCCTTATTAAATCAGATAATTTTATACTAACTTTAGGCTTAGTTTGTTCTTTTTCTAGTTCTCTGAGTTATTAAAGTTAGGTTGTTGATTCGAGACGTGTGTTTTTTAAAGATTTTTTTTTTTTTTGACAGAGAGAGACACAGTGAGAGAGGGAACACAAGCAGGGGGAGTGGGAGAGGGAAAAGCAGGTTTCCTGCTGAGCAGAGAGCCCGAATCGGGGCTCGATCCCAGGACCCTGGGACCATGACCCGAGCTGAAGGCAGATGCTTAACGACCGAGCCACCCAGGCGCCCCCCAAGATGTGTGTTTTTGATATCCATGTTTTCTGCTATAAACTTCCTTCTTAGCACTGCTTTTGCTTTATCCCCTAAGTTTTGGCATAATATGTCTTTATTTTCATTTGTCTCAAGATATTTGTAAATTTCCCTTGTGATTTCTTCTTTGACCCATCAGTTTTTTAAGGCTATGTTTAATTTTAACATGTTTTCCAATTTTCATCCTGCTATTGATTTCTAGTTTCATTCTGCTGTGGTTAGAAAAGATATTTGTTATAATTTCAACCTTTTTAAATGTGCTAAGACATGTGTGTGGCTTAATATGTGACTCTCCTGAAGAATGTTCCATGTTCCTTGAAAGGAATGAGTAAAGGGTGGAGTGGTCTTTATATGTTTGCTAGGTCCAATTGGTCTAAAGTGCTGTTCAGGTTCTTGCTTTCATTATTGATCTTGTCTGACTGTTGTCTCTGTTATTAGAGGTGTGGTATGGAAATCTCCTACTATTATTGTATTATTGTCTATTTCTTCCTCTAATTCTTTCAGTGTTTGCTTTATATATTTTAGTTCTCTGCTACAATGTCCACATATGTTTATAACTGTGATATCTTTCCATTGCATTGATACTTTTATCATTCTATAATGTTTTCTTTATATTTTGTGACAGTTTTTGACTTAAAGTCTATTTGACTGATGCGAGTAGGTACAACCCTGCTCTCTTTCAGTTATCATTTGCATGTAATGGTTTTTCTACCCTTTCACTTTTAGTCTATATGTGTTTACATCTAAAGAGACTCTTCAGTAGCCATCTCATAGTTGATCTTTCTTCATCCATTCAACCACTCTCTTTTGGTTGATGAGTTTAATTCATTTATATTTAAAGTAATTACTGGAAGGGAAGGACATTCTATTGTCATTTTTAAATTATTTTTTGAATGTTTTGTAGTTATTTTGAAAGACTTTACCTCTTTTTCTCTTTTTCCGTCTTCCTCTGGCTTTTGTTAATATTTTTAATGGTATGCTTCAATTCTTTTCTCATTTTCTTTGAGACTCTTCTACAATTAGTTTTTTTTTTTTTTTTTTTAGCCAAGGAGGTTTTTGAAAACATCCTATAGTTATTCGATAGTATTTTAATTTGATTATAGTTTAACTTCAATTGTATAAAATATCCACTACAATTTACATCTTTCCCCCACTCCACTTACGTTATCTTTTAAAATACTTTTGGGGTGCCTGGATGGATCAGTTGGTTAAATGTCTACTTTTTGCTCACATCATGAGCAAAGGTCATGGGATCCAGCACCTCATTGGTGTTCCAGCTCAGCAGGGAGTCTCTCTCTCCCTCTCCCCATCTCCCCCAAACACCCAAACATTCCCTCTCTCTTTCTTAAGTCAATTTTAAAAACTTAAAAAAAAATATGCTTATGTATTAACATGTTTTTTTAGTTACACTTTTTTACAAGCTTTTATCTTTTTTGGTAGTCATTATTTCATGCCAATTATCATTCGATTTATGAAGTAACTTCTTTTGTCATTGATTTTACTGTAACCAATAGCGAAAATAATTCATGCACCCTCATTACTGTATTACAAAATTCTGAATTTGACCATGTATTTATATGTAGTGAAGAGCTTTATATTTTTGTATGTTTTCATGATACTGTCTAGTGCCCTTTCATTTTGACTTGAAGGATTCCCTTTAGCAGCATGTGTTAAGCAGATATAATGATGATGAACTCCCTCAGCTATTGCTTATCTGAAAGGTCTTTATTTCTCTTTCGTTATTGACAGTTTTGCTGGATATAGTGTTCCTGGTTGGCAGGGTTATTTTATTTTATTTTTAAATTTTAGATCATTGAATATATAATCTCACTCTTTTAGGTCCTGTAATGTTTCTGATGATAATATTATGAATGCTCTTTTGTGTGTGATAAGCCACTTTTCTCTTGCTGCTTTCAAGAATTTCTCTTTGTCTTTGTCTTTAGTTACTTTGGGCTGCTATAGAAAAGGACAACAGACTGGGTGGATAGAAAAGCAAACTTTATTTCTCACAGTTCTGGAGACTCTATGTCTGATTTGAAGGTAGAAGGATGGTCAAATTT
>RCUC01154877.1:0-27999 GCA_003697995.1 Taxidea taxus jeffersonii | reverse complement strand
ATGATAATTGTTTTAAATTTTTTGAGGACTCTACCTACTGTTTCCCACAGTAGCTGCACCAATTTACATTCCCACCAGTAGTGAATGAGAGTTCGTTTTTTTTTGTTTGTTTGTTTGTTTTGTTTTTTTTTGAGGGTTTCTTTTTCTTCACATCCTCACCATTTTTTATTTATTGTGTTTTTTTTTTTATTTCAGCCTTCCTGGCATGAAGTGATATCTCATTGTGGTTTTAATTTGCATTTTCCTGATGAGTAGTGATGTTGAGCATCTTACCGGGTTTCCATCAGTCATCTGTATTTCTTCAGAAAAATGTCTTTTCCTGCCTTCCCCCATTTTCATTTGAATTATTTGTTTTTTAGGTGTTAAGTTCTTTATTTTGGATATTAAGCCCTTATCAGTTATATCATTTATAATTATCCTCTCCCATTCAGTAGGTTGTCTTCTTGTTTTGTTGGTGATTTCCTTCACTATGCAAAAAGTTTTTTAGTTTCGTGTGATCCCAGTAGTTTAATTTTTCCTCTGATTTCCTTGCCTGAGGAGATGTATCTAGAAAAATGTTTCTGTGCCCAGTGTCAAAGTAATCACTGCCTATGTTCTCTTCTAGGAATTTTATGGTTTCAGCTCTCACACATAGGTGTTTAATCCATTTTGAGTTTAGTTTTCTGCATGGTGTAAGAAAGTGGTCCAGTGTCATTCTTTTGCATGTAGCTGTCCAGTTTTCCCAGCACTGTTTGTGGAAGACATGGTCTTTTCCCCGTTGTATATTTTTGCATCCTTTGTTAATTGACCATATAAATATGGGTTTATTTCTGGACTCTCTGTCCTGTTCCATTGATCTGTGTCTATTTTTGTGCCAGTATTATACTGTTTTGATTACTGCCACATTATAATATATCATGAAATCTGAGACCCAAACCCCCAGCTTTGTTTTTTTCTCTTTTCTTTATTTTCTGAAAGGAGTTGGTGATCATAACCTGAGCCAAAATCAAGAGGCGGATGTTTAACCGAATGAGCCACCCAGGAGCCCTTGTTCTCTTTTTTTAAGATTGCTTTGGCTATGTGGGGTCTTCTCTGGTTCCATACAAATTTTTGGGATTATTTGTTCTAATTCTATGAAATATGTTGTTGGTATTTTGATAGGAATTACATTGAATATGTATATTCCTTTGGGTAGTATGGACATTTTAACAGTACTGGTTCTTCCAGTCCATAAGCATGGAATACTTTTCTATTTTTTTTGTCATCTTCAGTGTCATCTTCAGTCCTTTTCATTAACATTGAGTGTTGGAAATATTACCTATTTTTTAAGCGTCTGCCTTTGGCTCAGGTCATGATCCCAGGATCCTGGGATCCAGTCCTACATTGGGCTCCTTGCTCAGCAGGAAGCCTGTTTCTCCGAACTCTTATGTTTCTCCCTCTGCTTGTGCACTCTCTCCCCCTCTCTCAGATAATTAAATGAAATCTTTTATAAAAATAAAAATAATTTAAAAAAAGAAAATATGTATTTTTAAAAGAGTAAATGAAAAGTGACATTAGATAGTTTTAGATGACTCTTTAGAGAAGATACCCCCCACCACCATGTAGAGGGAAAGAGAAATGGGGCAGTAGGAACAGGAAAGTATGGAATGAAGAACAAAACTCTTTTGTCTTATATTTGTCTTATATTTTGTCTTATGGCATATTTGAGTGCTGATAAGAATAATGCCATAGTGGAGAGGGAGAAATTGATGTTGCAAGAGCAAGATGGGATCAGGGAAGAATTAAAACTAAAGTGTGTGAGAAGGTTAAAGGGAATAAACTCAAGAAAGGAAAAGGAGGGATTTACCGTTGACAGGCAGAGAGGCCGCCTCTTCTGCCATAACACTAGGAAGGATGGAGAAGGCAGGTGCAGATAATAGGTCAACCGGTGATAGGAAGATCAAGACATTCTATTATAATAGATTCTGAATTGATAGTGAAATATGAAGCAAGACCATCAGCTTATGCTGAGGAGAAAAGAAAGAGCTGTGAGAGAGGGAAAGAGATATTTTTAAGATACATCAATTTCATCAGGGAAGCATGTTGGCCTGATGCTTTTATTATGGAAGGTGTTTATAGCTTCTATTCCTTCTGTAGTTATAGGAATTTTGATATGTCTTGTTTCTTTTTGTTTCAGTTTAGTAAGTTGTGTTTAGCTGGCAATGGATCCGTTTTATCTAAAATTTAAATTTATTGGCATACTATCCTCTCTTTTAAATGTCGGTATGGATCTGAAGTGATGTCTCCCTTTTCATTCCTGACATTGATTTTTTGTTTGTTTGTTTTCTCTCTTTTATATTAATCAGTCTTGCCTAGGGTTTATCAATCTTATTTGACTTTTAAAGAATCTTCTTTGTGTGTTTGACTTCTGTTATCATTACTTTCTTCTCTTTATTGTTTTTAACCTTTTCAGCTGATCTTTTCTAAGTTCTGAGTTGGATACTTATATCATTGATTTTCAGCCATTCTTTTTTTATAACTTATTTAAGGCTATCTAGATTGCATCAGACCCCATAAAAGACCAAAAATAAAAAATAAAAACTAACAACAAGCAAGAATCCCTACATCATACCTTTTTTTAAATTAGCAACTTCATAATTACTGAATTCAAAGCATTTGATAATTTCCATTGTGATGTCTTAGTCCTTCAAGTTATTTAGAAATATTTTTCTTAATGTTGTACCATCTGGGGCTTTTCTAATAATCTTGCCACCTTAATTTTTCCTGTGGTCAGAAATGCTGTCTATGAATTGAGTCTTTACAAATTAATTAAAATTTTCTTCACCACATGGACAATTTTGAAAACATTTTGTGTGCACTTGGAAAATGTGTAGTCTGTAGCTATTGAGTGCAGTTTTAGATACAAGTTTTTGTTTTAAATTTTATTCATTTGTTTATTTGAGCGAGCATGCGAATGGGGAGGAACAGAGGGCGGAGGCAGGAAAAGGGGGAAAGAATCGCAAGCTACTCTGTGCCAAGTGTGGCTCCTAATCAGTCTCAGGACCCTGAGATCAGGACCTGAGCTGAAACCGAGTCAGAGGCTTAGCTGACTGACCCACGCAGGCATCCCAGTCATAGCATATTTTTTATGTTGCTAAAATCTGTGTACGTGGGACACCTGGGTGGCTCAGAGGGTTAAAGCCTCTGCTTTCAGCTCAGGCCATGATCCCAGGGTCCTGGGTTTGAGCCCCGAATCGGGCTGTCTGCTCAGCAGGGAGCCTGCTCCCTCCTCTCTCTGCCTGTCTCTCTGCCTACTTGTGATCTCTGTCAAATAAATAAATAAAATCTTAAAAAAATAAAATCAAATCTGTGTACTTACCAATTGTCAGCTTACTCTGTCAGATACTGAGAGAGTTTTTTAGTGCTTCCTAGTAAGACTGTAGATTTGTCTGTTTCTTATTTTAGTTACTTTAATTTTGGGTTTATGTATTTTGGCTGTGTTATTAGGTAAATATAAAGTTACAACTGTTCTTTCAGTTAAGTTGGACCTTTTGTTCTTCTGAAGTGTCTCCTCTATCTCTGTAATGGTTTTTGCCTCATACTCATATCACCATACCATCTTTCTTTTGGTTACTGTGTATGTGGTGCCTCATTTTAATTCTTTCACTGTTATCTTTTCTATATCCTTGTATTTGTTTCTCTTGTAAGTAGCATATTGTTAGATTTTTGTTTTAACCAGATTTTGTTTGGGAGGTAGATGGTACAAAATTACTTCTAAATAACCTGAGGGAGAGTCCATATCTTTTGGAGTATTTAGTTTATATTTACATAATATAATTACATAGTGTTTAAATCTGTCATCTGACTGTGAAAGTGTCTTTCCTGTTCTGTATTCTCATTTTCCCCCTTTATGCCTAAAGGTTTATTAGCTTTTATTTTTTTGTTTCCTCCTCAAATCACTTGGTAACTGTAAATTTCTAGAATTGTTTGGTGGTTAACTTCAAGATTAAAGCATGTATCATGGATTCATCTTAGATTTTCTCTCTTAGATCTTCTCTCTTACCAAACAACACAGGGATTTTAGAATAACTTACTTAACCTAATTTATATGTAGTTGAATTTTGTATTTTAATCCTATTTATATGTCAAATCTCATAAGACTATGTTCTAGGCAGTCAATATTCATTTAGATTTACCTGTATTTTCAGCTATCCTTTCTCTTTTTATTTTTCTTCATTTCTAAGCTTCTGCCTGGGATGATTTTTCTTCTGCTTAAAGAATACCCTCTAGGGGCGCCTGGGTGGCTCAGTGGGTTAAAGCCTCTGCCTTTGGCTCAGGTCATGATCTCAGGGTCCTGGGATTGAGCCCCGCATCGGGATCTCTGCTCAGCAGGAAGCCTGCTTCCTCCTCTCTCTCTGCCTGCTTCTCTGCCTACTTGTGATCTCTGTCTGTCAAATACATAAATAAAAATCTTAAAAAAAAAAAGAATACCCTCTAATATTTAATTTTATTCACACCTGCCAGTATCATATTCCCTCCATTTTTCTTTTTATCTTCATTTAATCTTCACTTTTGGATAATATTTTTGGTAGGTTTGTATTAAATTCTTTCGGCATTGTGAAGGTATCCTTCCAGTTTTTTCTGTCTTAGATCATACCCGTTGACAAGTCAGCCATATGTTTAATTCAAGACTCGGCAAACCTTTTCTGTAAAAGGTAAGACAGCAGATGTTTTAGGCATTTGGGGAACATGATAGCTCTGTTGCAGCTACACCATTTAGCAACTGAAAGCACAAAAGCCTCCAAAGACAACCTGTTAACCAAAGAATGTGGTTATATTCCACTAAAACCTTATTTATGGACACTGATACTTGAAATTCATATAATTTTAATGTATCATTGTATATTTCCTTTGTATTTCTCCTACATTTGGCTTCTAATATCTATGACTTGCTGTTTTTTTTATCTGCTTTGGAAATGCTTTGGTGTTAATGTCTTTGAATTTTATTTCATCTCATTGTGTCTCACTCACCTTTCTGGTTTTCTGGGACATCTATGATCGACCTTTTCACTCTCTCCTAACTGTCCCTATAATGTGTTTTTAAATAATTTATTCACGTTTTTCATATTCTGTACATCAAAATGCATATTGTCTACTGACCTATTTTCCATGTTGTTAACACTCTCATGTGTCATGTCTCCTGTGCTTTTAGTCTTTGAGTTCTTATTTTCCAGTTCTAGAATTGCCAGTTGATTCTTACTTTAAACTTTCCAATTATTTGGTGAAATTATGGGTCTTGTCTTATTTTCTTAAATGTACTAAGCATAATTATTTTAAGTTTATGTCTGAAACCTCAACTGCCTGGATGCCTTTTAAATCTGTTTCTATTATCTGTTTTTTTTTTCTCTTGACTTTTTTCTTTTTTTTTCCTCTCTCTCTTTTTTAAAGATTTATTTGAGAGAGAAAGAGAATGGGGGCGGGGAGGGGAGAGAGAGAAACTTAAGTAGACTCTTTGGCTCAGCGAAGAGCCCAGTGCAGGGCTTGATCTCACAACCCTCCAAGCTGAAACCAGGAGTCAGACACTCATCAGCTGTACCACCCAGGTGCCCCTCTCTTGACTTATTTCTAATGAGACTTTTGTCTTCTTGTATGCCTATTGTTTTTCATTGTCAAGATTGATATGAAAACCTGTAAAAATACTTCGAGGTTCTGGATTGTGTAATCTTTTTCCATGGAGAATTTTTTTTTTTTTTTGGTGGGCTGCTAGGGTAAAGGCGGTAAGCATCTCCAGTTACCTTAATTGAATTAGACATTTAAGTGAACTAGGTTCTGGGGTTCTCCTCTTTGGTATCTTTGAATTCAAATCTTTGTCCTTTTTTTTTTTTAAGGTTTTATTTTTAAGTAATCTCTACACCCAACATGGGGCTCAAACTTCCAGCCCTGAGATCAAGAGTTGCATGGTCTACCAACTATGCCAGCCAGGTGCCCCTCAAATATTGGTCTTTTTAAAAAAGATTACTCTGTGGGGTGGTTGTCTTAAAACTTGCTTTTATATACAATTTAAAATTTTACTCTTTTTAAAAAAGATTTATTTATCTGAGAGAGACCAAACATGCATGCATGCACACGTTGGAGGGGGGGTCAGAGGGAGAGAATCCTCAGGCAGACCCTCTGCTGAGTGTGGAGCCCAGTGCAAGGCTCAATCTCACAACCCATGAGATCATGACCTGAGCCAAAACCAAGAGTTGGACACTCACCAACTGAGCCACCCAGGTGCCCCAATGGTTTACTTTTAGAACAGTTTTATATTTTCTTTTAAGTAAGCTCCACATGGAGTGCAACATGGGTCTTGAACTCACAACCCTGAGAAAACCTGAGCTGAGATCAAGAGTCAGATGCTCAACTGACTGAGCCACTCAGGCGCTCTGTACTTTTATACTTCTTTTAAATTTCTAATTAATTTTTAGGCAATTATTTCTAAATGTTTAAAAACAAATTAGATCAAAACCTTTTATGGATAGTGGAATGCTACAGGGCTTTAAAATTCAGTTTGTAAGTAGTTTTTATCCAGTTTTTTTTTTTTTGACAGACTTTTAGGCATGATCTTAAGACATAAAAAGGTTGCAAAACTACCCTTGATAATTATTATCACTATTTGAAATAGTAATAACTATAAACATTAATTTCGACTAATTTACTGTTCAGCCTACTTTCTGAAAAATCAAAGTGTTGTTTTTCATTAACGTTTTATTAAAAACTACATAAAAAGATTTGAATAAGCTACTCTGACACAGAAATTTGAGAAAGCGCTCATTTAAAAAGCTAGCAAACGAGTGAGAACAAATAGAGAGTATGGTTGGGAGCAGCGTCTGGTTTGTCGAGTAAATGGGAATCAAGAAAATAATCACAACTTGTGAAGAATGGTCTGGGAAAAAAAAGTTTATTATAAAGAGAATGAGAAGAGAAGTATTTGAGATAGTTAGATTCTAGGAGGGTTATCATGAATGGATTTTTTTCTTTTTTTTTAAATTTTTTATTTATTTGTCAGAGAGAGAGGGAGAGAGAGCTAGTGAGCACAGGCAGACAAAGTTGCAGGCAGAGGCAGAGGAAGAAGCAGGCTCCCTGCCGAGCAAGGAGCCCCATGTGGGACTCGATCCCAGGACGCTGGGATCATGACTTGAGCCAAAGGCAGCCGCTTAACCAACTGAGCCACCCAGGCGTCCCTGAATGGATTTTTTTCATAGGGGAAACGTGAATTGGCTGCTTTGGTTCTTGGCTCAACTAGCCTCCTTCAAACTTACGTCTTTCTTCTTAAAAACAAGCCCTATTTGCAAGCAGTTAAAACTTTACATTCATTATCAGCTGAGGTTTCTGTTTTATTTTCTTGTTACTGAGATCTTCCTAACTTCAGAAATAGGAATCATTTGATTTATCTTTTTCTTCCCCCAGAGTTGGAGACCAAACCTGCAACCAAGAAAGCTGTATCAACAGAGGATGTTTCTGAGGATGTATCACAAGAGACCGTAATAGATAAACTCACAGAGAATGGTCTATGGAACTGCAGAATGGGAGGATTATGGAAATGGAATGAAAGGATATTAAGATTGCAAAATAGTCAGGAAAATCATTTGAATCAAAACATAGTTACTCACCAGAAAATTCCCTCTGGTCAAAGAAGATTTAGATTTGGATCTCTTCTTTTTCCTGAAGCAGGCATTATCACAGAAGAAGCCCACAGCAAATGCCAAACACATGAGAATTTCACTGAGGATTTAGATTTGATTACAGATACCCATCTGGGGAAGAAGATCTGCAAGGATACAGAAGGTGGCAAAGCCATAAGGCCTACTTCAGAACTTACCTTGGGGAAAAAATACAATAATAAAGAAAAACCCTATAAATGTAGTACATGTGAAAAGTCCTTTCGTTATAGGTCATTGCTCATTCAACATCAGAGAACTCACACTAAAGAAAAACCTTATGAATGTAATGAATGTGGGAAAATGTTTAGCCAGCCTTCATATCTCAGTCAACATAAAAAAATTCACACAGGAGAAAAACCCTATAAATGCAATGAATGTGGAAAGGCCTTCATTGCTTCTTCATCACTTATGGTACATCAGAGAATTCATACTAAGGAGAAACCTTATCAATGCAATGTCTGTGGAAAATCTTTTAGCCAGTGTGCTCGCCTTAATCAACACCAGAGAATTCAAACCGGAGAGAAACCCTATAAATGTAGTGAATGTGGGAAAGCTTTCAGTGATAAATCAAAACTTGCGAGACATCTGGAAACTCACAATGGAGAGAAACCCTACAAATGTAATGACTGTGGGAAAGCCTTTAGGAATAAGTCATATCTTAGTGTACATCAGAAGACCCATACTGAAGAGAAACCATATAAATGCAATGAGTGTGGGAAATCTTTTAAGAATACCACAATTTTTAATGTCCATCAGAGAATTCATACTGGAGAGAAACCCTTTAGATGTAATGAATGTGGGAAAGCCTACAGAAGTAATTCAAGCCTTATTGTACATATAAGAACTCATACTGGGGAAAAACCCTATGAATGTAATGAATGTGGGAAAGCATTCAATCGTATAGCAAATTTCACAGAACATCAAAGAATTCATACAGGAGAAAAACCCTATAAATGTAATGAATGTGGGAAAGCATTCATTAATTATTCATGCCTTACTGTACACCACAGAATGCATACAGGAGAGAAACCTTATAAATGTAATGAATGTGGAAAGGCCTTCATGCGTTCTTCATCCCTAATTATACATCAGCGAATTCATACTGAAGAGAAACCTTACCTATGTAATGAGTGTGGGGAATCCTTCAGAATAAAATCACACCTGACTGTCCATCAGAGGATTCATACTGGAGAGAAACCATATAAATGCACTGACTGTGAGAGGGCATTTACCAAAATGGTAAATCTCAAAGAGCATCAGAAAATTCATACTGGAGTCAAACCTTATAAATGCTATGATTGTGAAAAATCTTTCAGGACTAAGTCATACCTTATTGTACATCAAAGGACCCATACTGGAGAAAAACCATATAAGTGTAATGAATGTGAGAAAGCTTTCACTAATACATCACAACTTACTGTACATCAAAGAAGGCATACTGGAGAAAAACCCTATAAATGTAATGAGTGTGGGAAGGTTTTCACAAGTAACTCAGGCTTTAATACCCATCAGAGAACACATACTGGAGAGAAACCATTTAAGTGTAATGACTGTGGGAAAGCATTTAGCCAGATGGTACATGTCACAGAACATCAGAAAATCCATAGCGGAGAGAAACCCTATAAATGTGATGTCTGTGGAAAAGCCTTTAGGAGAGGCTCATACCTTACAGTGCATTGGCGAACACATACTGGAGAAAAACCCTATACATGTAAGGAATGTGGAAAAGGTTGTATCACTCTATCGCAGCTAACTCTCCATCAGAGAATTCATACTGGGGAAAGGCCCTATAAATGTGAAGAATGTGGAAAAGCCTTCAGAACCAACTCAGACTTTACTGTACATCTGAGGATGCATACTGGAGAAAAACCCTATAAATGTAATGAGTGTGGGAAGGCCTTTAGGAGTAGCTCAAGCCTTACTGTACATCAAAGAATACATCAGAGAGAAACTCAGCTAATATAAAGATTAATAAAGCATTCATCCAGATTCCAACATCACAAGAAGAATCAAACTGTGTCTTTTATGGACAATTCACCAGAGAAAATACACGCTTAAGAGATATTTTAGAGGGGGGTGTCTGGGTGGCTCAGGTGGTTAAGCATCTACCTTCACTCAGGTCATGATTCTGGGGTCCGGGGATCGAGCCCCACATCAGGCTCCCTGCTCAGCGGAGAGTCTGCTTCTCTCTCTGCCCCTTCCCCTGCTCTTGCTCTCTCTCTCATGCTCTCTCTCCAATAAATAAAGTCTTTTAAAAAGAGAGAGATACTTTAGAAACAAGAATGTGGTAAAGCATACCGTCATATTAAGTCTTAGAATTCTAAGAAAATTCACAATAGAGAAAAATAATGGACAACTGAAAATATACATCCAGATTTCATACTTTACTCAACAAATCATCTTCAGTGAATTGCCTACATATTTTTTGCCTATTTTTGTATTGGTTTGTCTTTCTTATAAATCTGGAGGTGCTCTTCATATGTTTGAAATATTAATCCCTTTTCATGTGTGTTGCAAATTTTTTAATCTAGTGATTGTCTTTATGCTTTTTTATATAGTAAAAGAACTTAACATTTTAATTTTTCACAGTAAGATATTTATATATTCTCTTTTTTAGATTGTTAATTTTCTCTTTTAAAAAGTTTAAAAGGTCTCCTTAATCCCTAACCTGTTTCTAAGATTTTGATTATTTTTTACATTAAAGTCTTTAATCCATCTGGACTAGATGGCTAATCATAGAAGAGTAAATGGTGATTAATCTCTGAAAATATTAAGGAATCTAAGAAGTACTCAGGGAAATGTGAGTTAAAACAACCAATGAAAAAACAAAACAAAAGAACAGCCAATGAGCTATCATTTTGATTTCGTGAAGTTGGCAAAAAATTAAGAGACCTTTTGCTAGTGGATTTTGGGAAACCATCTACTTTTACATAAGGGTTATATATCAACTTACATTTCCACTAGCAATTCAGCAATATATAAGTTTTTAAATACATTTTTAAAATAAAAATACTTTGACCTAGCAATCTCATGTTGGGAATCTGCCCCCACAGAAGTAACATCATCAATGCATAAAAATACAATTAAGGAGTTTTATTGAACTATTTGTAGAGGCAAAGTAGAAAACCAAGTGGAGACAAAGTGAATGACAATTAAGGGGGAATGGCTGAATAAATGGTGATATAACTGTTGAGTCCGTAATCAAAGGAGCGAGACTGATACAAAGCGAAGGTCAAGCAAATCTTTATTTCCAGCCAAGCATCATGAATCAAACCGACCGGCTGGGGCCATCTCTTACAAAGAGGCGACCCCTCTCTGCCTTACAGACTGGCTTTTAAGGGCAAACAAAGGCCATGTGGTTGGGCCTGGCCACGCACAGGTGGCTGATGACACAGAGAAAACTGCAGAGTCAGGCTAGGTCATACCTAAGTGACCAACTGAGTTACAGTTTACCCTAGAGTAGACATTTGAACTAGCCTATCACCTTGGTCAGAATTGGCGCCCAAAAGGCGGGGCCCACACTCCTTGGTAGCCAGGGAGACAAGATGCGCCCTCACTGATTGGATACCTCCACCTGGCCTGACCCGCCCTTGTATTTGGGCTTTGTTACCTGGGACTGGTTTCCCAGACTTGCTTTTAAGTAAGTCCCCTGGGGGAGGCAGGGTCAGTTTAAGTTTTACAGCATAAACAACAAAATGGCCGTTCAACCGGGATGGAGCCGTTTTGGCTAAATAGGCCCTTACAATAACCATTCTGTGGAACAGCATGAGAGTGATTTTTAAAATTAGTTATATCTACACTAGTTGATCTCAAGGTATTTCCACAATTTTAATAACTAATTGCTTTATTATGGAGCTCTATGTGTACAGGGCATTTTTAGAGCGTGAAATAGAAAAGAAGAAAAACCCTAGAATGACGAAGACAAAACTTGGGAACCTGAGGTTAATGATGACTGACACGTGGGACACCTGGGTGGCTCAGTGGGTTAAGTGTCTAACTCTTGGTTTGGGCTCCAATCGTGATCTCGGGGTCATGAGATCAAGCTCTGTGCCAGAGCCTGCTTAAGATTCTCTCTCTCCCTGGGGCATTTGGGTGGCTCAGAGGGTTAAGTCTCTGTCTTCAGCTCAGGTCATGGCCCCTGGGATCGAGCCCCACATCGGGCTCTCTGCCTGGCACGGATCCTGCTTCCCCTTCTCTCTCTGCCTGCCTCTCTGCCTACTTATGATCTCTCTCTCTGTGTCAAATAAATAAAATCTTAAAAAAAAATTACAGCTTCCCTCTAGGATTAGATCAGATGTATGAGACCAGTTGTCACTGCTCTTGTCGATGTTGTAATGATTTCCCTAGATTAAGCCAAAATGTTTGGGGTAACCGAGCACTTCTGGTGCCCACGTCTGGAGACTAGACACAGTAAGAGAAAGGTATTGGATATTATTGCCTGGCTCGGTGGCAAAGGCAGTCTCACACAAGGGTCGGGGTTGGGGACAGGAATCAGGCTGGGAAGGAGATTCGTTCTAACAGGTTGGTCTCTTCCATCTGAATTAGTATCTGGAGAAAAGGTGAAGGCAGGTTAGCATCTAAACTCTTGGGGAGAGTGGCCAGAGGAAGGAGTTCCCATACTCATAGGGTTTCAGTCTCTACGCAGGAGACACACTACCAACGCCCCAGAACTACTGCAAACTGGAAGTAGCTCGTGTTTTTTGTTTTGCTTTGTTTTATTTCTTTTTAGAGAGGGAGGTAGAGGGTGGGCTGGGAGCGTGGGAAGAGACAGAGGGTGAGAGAGAGAGGATATTAAGCAGAATGCACAACCCAGCAGGAGCCTGATGTGGGGCTCGATCTCACAACCCTGAGATCATGAACTGAGCTGAAATCAAGCGGCAGATGCTGAGCGGACTGAGCCCCAGAGGCGCCCCTAAAGTGGCGTGTTTTTGAAGATCCAAATTAATCAGTGAGGCTGACATACATCAAAGCGGTTTTACGCACCCAGCTCAGCCTTGATTCCACGCTGAGGGCCAGCTGTGGCCCTGTGGGGGAGCAGAAGCCTGGAGTCAGGGAGACTGGCTGGAACCCCATTGCTGCTCCTTACCAGCTGTGTGACCTTGAACAAGGTACTCGTGCTTCCCTGAGCGCCCATTTTCTTATCTGTAGAAGACACGTAATCCCCACCGTGCAGGGTGCTGTCCTATGAGCACTAAATAATGAAATTAGGTGAGCATGGAATTTCTTTCTGCTGCCTCTGCGTTCCACTCACGACCACTACACACACAGACACAGACACACACACACACACACACACACACACCACGGCATCTTACCTGCAAGGTGACCCGATGGGATAAGCCCATGATGGGGAACTAGCGCCACTGGTACCCAAAGAGGAGGGCAGGCGAATAGGTCTCATCAGTGTTGAGACCCGGGAGAGGCAAACATTTCTCAAAGGAAGGCTCTGGGGCTGAGAAGTGCACCTGCAGATTTCGCAGGTATCCAGGCGACCGGCAGCCTGGGGACTTCGTGCCAGTCCCCTGGCTGGCCTTTCTGCCCTGTGTTGGTCACGATTCGGACTAAGCGGTCCTCCCAGGCGGCCTCAGTCGCCACTTGCCTTCCCCGCCCTCTCGCACCGTTTGGAGAGCCCCGGGCGCGGGGCTGCTTCGCCCTCCCCAGCTCCGCTGCCCACCCAGGGCTGCACCCAGAGCCACCTGCCGGCCCGGCCAGCGGCGGTCGGGAAAGGGCTGGGGCCGGGCGGGAGGGTGTGGGGTGAGACCGGGCTGTGCTGCGGCCAGCGACGCGCCCCTCGGGGACCCTGCCGCGCCCCTCCTGTAAACGGGTCGGAGCCCTGCCCAGCGCACAGGGGAGCGCCGGGGTCAGTCAGGGACGCACTTGAGCGGCACCTCGCCCTGGGTGAGGAACTAGCCAAGTGCTGTTATCCGGGAACGCGGGGAACTCGCCTTGGATCAGCATCTCCGCCCTGCTGCTTCCCACTCAACCAGCAACGTCCCTGCTCCTGAGAAGTCCGTGAGTTTCCAGGCTTTCTAGTTGCCCTTCGACTCCGAAGGAAGCGGGTGGAAGACAGGGGCGTGGGCGGGGCGTGTCCGGCGACCGCGAGCGGAGGAGGGACGCGAGCGCAGAGCCCTGGAAGCCTGGGAGAGCCGCGCCCGTCGGGGGAGCCGCGAAGCCCTGGTTCTCCGCGCCCGCGGGCTCCAGAGTCGCCCCGAGGCCTTAATAACCGCACCGCTGCGGCCGGTCCCCAGAGTTCCCGATCCCTGAATCCGGGCTGGGAGCCCCATAACTTACACTTCTAAGAAATGTTCCGGCTGGGGGGAAACTGCACTTTGGGAAGCTCGGCGGGGAGCTCTGCTTGCCTCTGAGCCTGCGAACACAACTTCGCTTTAAAGTGAACACGGGGGCGCCTGGGGGGCTCAGCGGGTTAAGCCTCTGCCTTCGGCTCAGGTCATGATCTCGGGGTCCTGGGATCCAGCCCCGCATCGGGCTCTCTGCTCAGCAGGGATCCTGCTTCCCTTCCTATCTCTGTGCCTGCCTCTCTGCCTACTTCTGATCTCTGTCTGTCAAATAAATAAATAAGATTAAAAAAATATTCTTTAAACTCTTTAAAGGAGAAAGAGTGGTCCCCACTGGTTAAGTTGGCAATTTGAGCCGCATGACTTTGACAGGTCCAACAAGTGGACTCTATGAAACCCTCAAAGTTCGTAACAATCCCCAAAAAGACAAAGTTAATATCGGGTATGAAAAAAGACCTCCATAATACCAAAGAACAGAGGTTATAATACGACATATTTCATCTTTATCTTAACGTCAGGAATAAAGTGTGTTTGGTTTCTTGTATTCATTAGATCTGTTTCTAACAATACAGATGTGCTTCTTTCAGGAAGCAGGAAAGAATAAATAAAGGAAACCAAGTGGAAGGGGAGAGGTCCTGAGAAAAAGTAGGAGCTGTGGCAAAACCAGGAAATGGTCCTCGGAACCTGAGGCTCCATGGAGAAGAAGGAGGTCCTGCAGTTAGCCAGCCAGCGGTCACCCCCAGAAAACAAGCAGTAACAGGATTCAACGGCATGTTCCAAAAAGATTAATTTGCCAAATGTCATAAAAATATGCAGTCCTGCCTCTCCTGGGAGATGAAAGCACATGGACTGGTTATATCCTGATCAGAAACACAGTGTTTTATTTTATTTTTTTTAAGATTTTATTTATTTATTCATGAGAGACAGAGGGAGAGGCAGAGCAGTGCAGAGGGAGAAGCAGGCTCCCCAAGGAGCAGGGCTGGATCCCAGGATCCCTGGGGATCATGACTTGGCCAAAGGCAGGCACCTAAGCTTCTGAGCCACCCAGGCGCCCTTGGAAACACAGTGTTCTAAAACATGCTAAGAGACCAGGTCAGTACCACACAATGACAGGACAACAGGTTACCCGATTCTGCCTCCGCCCGCCCTTGCACCCTGGACCTCCAGGAACAGGACGGTGTTGCTGATGGCTGCAATCCTCTCCAGCTCCTGCTTGCTCTTCTCCATCTGTGCGCTGCGGCGCTCCAGGTGCGTCTTGATGCCGTTGGCCTGGCTCAGAGCGGCTTGCTCCTTCTCCTCCAAGAAGAGCATCACGTCTGCCTGGGCCTTGCCGTGGCCTTCACCTCTGACACCGACAGCTGGCGAGGGAGGGGCGGAGAAGCAAAGGTTAGCGGGCCGGGCGGGCAGCGTTCTCGAAGCTCAGCACACAGCACCGTAACCCTGAAAAGCCCGTGAGTCAGGGAGCAATTTTCTATTGTACAAGGAAGATTTGGGGGCACCTAGGCAGCTCGGTTGGCCAAGCGTCTGCCTTCTGCTCAGGTCTTGATCTCAGGGTCCTGCGATCCAGCCCCATGCTGGGCTCCCTGCTCAGCGGCCAGTCTGCTTCTCCCTCTCCAGCTGGCCCTCCTCCCGCCCCACGCTACCCCCCAAATAAATAAATAAATAAATAAAATACAAAAGGAAGATTTTATTCTCCTATAAATCCTGGAGTCCTGAAAATTAAAAAAAAAAAAAAAAAAAGGCTTTACTCTCCAGGGTGAGTTTACTTCTCCACCACCATCAACTTCATCTCTCAAACATCTGATGCTCTCCAAGACCCCCGGCAGCTCGGACAGACTGGGGTTATGATTCAAACGTCTGAACTCAATTCTCCTACCAGGGAAATGCATGCACTCGGTATACTCGATGGTTCTCTTTCTTTCGGGACAGTAGTAATTTGGCTTCTTTGCCCAAATCAGTAACATGAGCTCACTTTCCCGGCCTTTCATGACGTCAGATTAAACTGCCTACTGAGCCCATCAGAACTGAAAGGACGTCTAAGTGTATGGTGTCTCTATCAGGTACAAAATGTTTAGGGTCGGGGCACCTGGGTGGCTCAGTGGGTTAAAGCCTCTGCCTTCGGCTCAGGTCATGATCTCAGGGTCCTGGGATCGAGCCCCGAATCGGGCTCTCCACTCAGCGGGGAGCCTGCTTCCTCCTCTCTCTCTGCCTGCCTCTCTGCCTGCTTGTGATCTCTGTCAAATAAATAAATAAAATCTTTTAAAAAAAAGTTTGCAATTCCTCCTCATTGTTACAAACCACATGGTTGAGGAATGATCTGTATTTTTTGCCCCCTTATGGGTGAATGAACCATAACATCTGTGTGTATGGATTTCCTGGGAGGAGGTAGTCTTCCTCCAAAGCCTGATGCAGATTCAGGACCAAATAAACATCAGGAGGGCCCAGAAAACATTGGAGCAATTGCCTCCATGACAGTAAAACAATCACCGTCTTGCCAAGAATTTTAGTAGGAAGGAAAAGAGCTTATTAAACAGGAGACTTGGAGCCCTTGGGTGGCTCCGTGGGTTAAGGCCTCTGGCTTCGGCTCCGGTCATGATCCCAGGGTCCTGGGATGGAGCCCCGAGTCGGGCTCTCTGCTCGTCTAGGAGCCTGCTTCCCCCTTTCTCTCTGCCTGCCTCTCTGCCTACTTGTGATCTCTGTCTGTCAAATAAATGGATAGGTAAATCTTTAAAATAAAAAAGAAGAAGTGACAGGTGGTGAGTCTGTATCACTCTAGCCTAGCACCTACCTGCTAGCTGTGTGACCCTGGTAAGTGTCTTAACCTCTCTGAGCCTGTTTCCTCGTGCAACAAATGGGGATGCTGCATCTGCTCGTACAGATTTACATTTTGTGAAGAAACTGCAAGAGAAGACATCCTATAAATGCAAGTGGACTTGCAAACTAATGATACATGGTCACTAGTGCACACCAGGTATTTGATGCACTGAAGGCTTCTTCAAAGGAGTTTTCTTAAGCTCTGAGAAAGGAAACAGGCCACGATGACCCTTTGTAGGCCGAGAGGGTTAGGGATCCCTGGAAAGAGGAAGACAAGACATAGCTTTCTGAACGTTCGAGGCCCCCAGCCATTTTGTGATCTATGCCTAACTTGCACTACTTGCTCCAATACATTCCCGGGGAACTGCCCGGAAAATGCTAAAATGGGGGTGGGGGGAGCAGGCCTCAGAAGTTAATGAGTTTAAGGAAACAGAAAAATGTGAAAACCAACAGCCACTCCTGGGCCAGGAGATAGCCTAACCAGATCAGACATAATAAATTGGTGGTAAGAACCCCCTCAGTGCAATTTCAAAAACAAAGATTGATATGAAGCACATTCTTCAGTCATTTTTTACAGGATTAAAACCCCCCTGAGCATCCAAACACCAGAATGACCCAAACCAGAGAACTGATGGTGTTGGCCCTTGTTGGCCCTTGTTGGCCCCATGACTTCAGTCTACCAAGACCTGGACTTTGTCAACTCAGGATGAATTTGCCGCAATTCTAGATAGAACTCTCCTCTGCCAGAGTCCCCCCTGCCCCCCCACCAGCCCCATACACACACACACACTCTGTGCACATCCATGCACCCTTAGCTTAAAACTCCCCAATTTTGTTGACCAGGGAGACACTGTTTTAGGAAATAGTCCTGGTGTTCTCCTTACTTGTCCCAAGTAAAAACCCTTCCTTTTTGTGCTTGGTTGTGTCTTTTGGCTCTACACCCAACAGGAGGTGAACCTAGTTCCAGGTTACAAAATTCGGCAGCCCAGAGGGACTTCCCAGCTAACTCCTTTGAGATCCCCCAGCTCCCACCAGGTGATGCAGTGGGCAGCGGGAGGTCACTGGGCCAGTGGTCTATGTCGCTGAGGAACCTGGGAAAGGGCATTAAGAGAATTCCTATTGGTACCTGGTATGCTGGTTCATACAACTGAATGGGTTCAGCGGCTGCTCAGGATATTGTAATCAGGGAGTCCCTTCAGAGAGATCAGTGGCAGTTACCCCACAAATTAGCTTTCTGGCTCTGTCCCTATTTCAAGGGAGGAGAAAAGGAAGGGCTCAAGGTCTGCAGTGATCTAGCCAGGTCTGGATGGGAAGCCTGGGGGATCATCCCTGTGTTCTTGAATCCTGGAGACTCATCAGGGATACCTAATCCTGAATTCCCAATCCTGGAGGACTCAGTGGGATAAACCTCTGGTTCTGGAGAGGGTAGAGAGGCACCAGCTTGGTTTCACCAAACAACGAAGTATGCACTTTTTTCCCCTAAGATTTTACTTATTTATTTGACAGAGAGACACAGCAAGAGAGTGAGCACAAGCAGGGGCAGTGGGAGAGGAAGAAGCAGGATTCTTTCCCACTGAGCAGGGAGCCCAGTGTGGGGCTAGATCCCAGGACCCTGGGATCATGACCTGAGCCGAAGGCAGACGCTTAACAACTGAGCTACCCATGGGCCCCTGAGTCTGTGCTTTTAAAATTATCAATCTTAAGAGCTTACTTACCAAACCTGCAGAGAAGGAAATTTTCAGTTGGTTAAGAACAGTCAAATCGATGGCCTCACCAACACTTACTAGAGAACTCTTGACAGGGGGAGACAAATCCTTAACAGAGATCCAAGGGCAGAGGAAAGGTTTTAATAAAAGAAGAAAGGGCCTTTTGGTCAATGCTTTGGTGGACTGAAAGCTCCTTAAAGTTGAGCCTAGAAGTCCCTAGTAGAAGGAGGTGACAGCATCCTGGATCACTGTAAGTATGTCCCCTGTACCGGTTCCTGGGATAAATGTAAGGGCCTACTTAGCCGGAGCGATTCCATCTCTCGGATTAAACAGCTATTGTGTTGTTTATGTAGTGAAATATGGTTGACCAGCCCCTGACAATAGAGCCCAAATACAAGGGTGGGACAGGTCAGGTGCAGATAACAGAGCCCGGATGCAGGGGTGAGTTGGGCCAGGTGCAGACATCCAATCCGTGGGGGCGCATCCTGTCTCCCTGGCTACCAAGGAGTGTGGGCCCCGCCTTTTGGGCGCCAGTTCTGACCACCGTGATAGGCTAGTTCAAATAGCTACTATGGGGTGAATTGTAATTCAGCTGGCACCCGGGTGTGCCCTAGCAGGACTGTGCAGCTTTCTCTGTGTTGCAATCTCATTGGCCACCTGTGCGTGGCCAGGCCCAACCACATGGCCTTTGCCCTTAAAAGCCAGTCTGTAAGGGAGAGCGGGGTCACCTCTTTGTAAGAGATGGCCCTGGCCGGTAGGTTTGATTCTTGATGCTTGGCACAAAATAGAGCTTTGCTAGACTTTCGCTTTGTATCAGTCTTGCTCCTTTGACCATGGACCCAACAATAAGAACATTTTTAGGACCTGGGGCGCCTGGGTGGCTCAGTGGGTTAAGCGTCTGCCTTTGGCTCAGGTCATGATCTCAGGTCCTGGGATCAAGCCCCGCATCAGATTCTCTGCTCCCCCCACCTCTCTCTCTGCCTGCCTCTTGACTACTTGTGATCTCTGTCAAATAAAGAAAATCTTAAAAAAATTTTTTTTTTAACATTTTAAAAAAATTTAAGGATGGTTTCTAAAAAAAATTTTTTTTAAAGATTTTCTTTATGTGTGGAAAGAGAGTGGGAGCCCAATGCGGGGCCTGACCCCAGGACCCCAAGATAGGGACCTGAGCCAAAGTCAGACGCTTGTATACTTGTATATTATCTGAACCTATTGTGAAATCTTTTTCACTTTTGTAATGTAAAAACAGTTTGTGTCTGTCTGTCCGTCTGTGTTGGAATGAGAAAGACTGCTCCCATCAACTCTGCTCCTGGTGAACTCCTTTACCGGCTGGGCAGCAGGCATCATGACTGCCATCTACTGGTCACACAGAGTCATGATAAATTGTGCGTCTGAGGCTTTCTCCCCATCTATACACTCTTGTCATTTGGGGCCAGATAAATGGGGGGTGGGGTGGGGTGGGAGGCTGTCCCGTGTGCTGTAGGATGGTTAGTAGCATCCCTTGCCTCTATCTTCTAGATGCCAGTGACACCCTCTCCCTAAGTTGTGACAGTGTAAGAGGTTTCTAGGCTGGCAATCCCCCCTTACTCCCCCACCCCCTGCCAAAGAGGAGAGGGCACAACTGACTTTGTTTGAGAACCCCTGATCTAAGAGAATGGAAGGCCTGTGAATGTACAGCGAACATACAAGAAGTGCTCATTCATTTACTCACAAAAATATTACAGATGGGGCTCCTGAGTGGCTCAGTGACTTAAGCCTCTGCCCTCAGCTCAGATCATGGTCTCAGGGTACTGAGATGGAGCCCTGCATCGGGATCTCTGTTCAGGAGGGAGCCTGCTTCCTCCACCTCTGCCTGCCTCTCTACCTACTTGTGATCTCTCTCTCTGTCAAATAAATAAAATCTTAAAAAATATATTACAGTAGACAAGGTATTTTACGAGATCCATTTCTTTTTTTTTTTAAGATTTTATTTATTTATTTGACAGACAGAGATCAAAAGTAGGCAGAGAGGCAGGCAGAGAGAGAGAGAGGGAAGCAGGCTCCCCGCTGAGCAGAGATCCTGATGTGGGGCTCAATCCCAGGACCCTAGGATCATGACCTGAGCCTAAGGCAGAGGCTTAACCCACTGAGCCACACAGGTGCCCCACGAGATCAGCTTCTAACATCAGCTGGATCTAGCGATCTCTGACCCATGGTTGCGCCCACACAGAATTCTTTTCATAGCTTTGCAATACTCTGAGGCTTAAATTCAGTGGGAAGAAAAGCCATTCTTGGCCTCCCGGGTGGCTCAGTCGATTAAGCATCTGCCTTTGGCTCACGTCATGATCTCAGGGTCCATGACCTTGGGCTCCCTACTCAGTGGGGAGTCTGCTTCTCTCTCTCCTTCTGCCCCTCCTCACTGCTGGTGCTCTTTCTGTCAAATAAATAAAGAAGATCTTTTTTAAGGAGAAAGAAAAAGAAAAGCCATTCTTATCCAGTGAATCCCCAGCTGCCTCAGGTAAATCCCAGCATGGGTGCCCCACACCCCGCTCCCAGACCTACAGCAGGAATTCACAGCCCCTTACGTTGTGGCCTCAGCCCAGTGCCCCAGTCAGTAAGTGCCACAGAACAGTAAGGCAGTCGCCTCCTGTCCCTCACTCAGCCGACTGATTTACCCTGTTTGGAAGCATCCCTATGCTCATTGCACTCACAGTATTCCTGCCTTAGAGTCTACAGGTTGCCAAGAAGTAGGTGGCCAGCAGCTGGGGCGGGGGGGGGGGGGGGGGGGGGGGGGGGCACAAGGGGGATGTCTGTGGAAATTTACCTATTGATTACCCCCACCCCCCAAAACCCACCGAAACCAAAACCTCAAACAAACATGGCCTTGGGCATCACAGTTAATCTCTCCAGATCTCGATCTCCTTATTTATGAAACAGAAGATTAATACTAGATATTTGAAGCTCCCTTTCAGTTCTAAAATCTATGATTAGAGACGACTGGGAATGATCCACCATAGACTCTGCTGTGCCTATTGCAATATAATATTTTCTCCAGTAAGGATTATCCTGTCTAAAGTTGAGCAGGTGTTACTGGAGTCTTTTTATTTACCTATTTTAATTCTAGGATTTGGGGGTCCTATAAGAATGGTAATTGCTGAATAAGCATAGAATTCTAAACCACAGCTTCCCAATACATTTATTGCATTTCTGGGGCTGTGTTGTCTTTGCCAGCGGGCAGTACTGATATCAATACTATAAGAATTGTATTCTCACTTGCATTATATTAATATGTTCATATTTATTGTATGTGTAGTATGTAAGTTATCTGGTGCCGATTAAGGTTAACAGAAAACAGAAGGTTTTGCTGTATTTATATGATCTCTCTAGGATGAATCCACAGAGGTAAAGGAAAAGCTCAGTGATGACGGGTCCCCTCAAATTCACAATATTTGTAAGATTTCTTTTCAGTGTGGATTGTCCAATAAAGAGCGAGGGGGGAGCTAGACCGGGGCCTTGACACAGTAGTTGCACTCATATTCTCTCTGCTGTGAGTGTTGGAAGAGCAAGCTGTGTGTCACAGTCAAGGGTCTTCCACTTTTGAAATATTCAGAGGGTTTCTTTCAATTCAATCATGGATTATTTTATATCACATTAGGTTTCCGTGATTAATGAAGGCCGTTCCATACTTACTGCATGATATGGCTTCTTTCTAGCATAAGCCTTTGGTTTGGTTTTTGTTTTCTGAGAGAGAGAGAGCTGGCAGGGGTGGGAGGGGCAGAAGGAGAGGGAGAGAGAGAACTTTCCGCAGGCTTTGCACTCAGCACAGAGCCTGATGTAGGGCTCAAGCTCATGACCCTGAGATCGTGACCTGAGCCAAAACCAAGACTCAGAGGCTCAACTGGCTAAGCCACCCTAATGTCATTTTATTTTAAATTCTAGCATGGTTAACATAGTGTTATATTAGTTTCAGGCGTTCACAGTCTTAGTTAAACACGGACATTCCGGAGAAGAGACATTCCGCAGAAATCTTCCTACTACTCTTTTGAGGCTGTGCTCTACGGAACTCCGGGCCTGGGGGTGGGGGGCACTACTCACATAGACGCTGGTGCTGATGTCACTTGGAATCCTTTAAAAGTCCTGGTCCTGCTGACAGGATAAATAAAATCTTAAAAAAAAAAAAGATAGTTATATGGTAAAGATGTACAGAAGTGCCAATTCAGTTGGGATCATTTGGGAGTTAGAAGACAGAAGATCTTTGAGAGTTTGGGTTATGGAGACACTTGGGAAAATTTCAAAATATTTGCAATGCCTAGGAAACGTTGTACTCGTTTTCCTCACTCAACGCTGTTGGTAGCTCAAAATCAGCCATGACGGCATTACTTGCGCCGCAGAAAATGGCTAATGCTAGGAATTGGGACTCTCCCCACTCTCCCTCCCAAAAGCTAGTCGTTGACAATTTCCCAGCATGCCCCTGGGTGGACCAAGTTCCACACGTGCCTCTCTATGAGAGAAGGAGCACCTCTCCGATAAAGAACGTGTAAACTCAAGTTTACCCAGCTTATAAGTGGAGTCTTAAACGAACAAACAACATAGAAAGACTCAGAGATACAGAGAACAAGCTGGTAGTTGCCAAAGGGTAGGTAGAGGGATAGAGGGATAAGCAAAAGAGGCAAGAAAATTGCTTCCAGTTATAAAATAAATAAGTCACAGAAGTGAGAAGCACAGCTTTGGGAATATGGCAAAAAGTATTGTTCTAGTATGGTGATAAATGGTAACCACCCTATCATGGTGAGCATTCCATGACATACATAATCACCCCCTCATTATGTTGTATACCTGACACTCATGTCAACTATCCTCCAATTTGAAAATAAAAAATTTAAGATTCCCTAGCTTAAAATCCCCTTTTTATTTTTTTATCCTGTGACATTATAAAATCAAAGTACTACTTTATTAAATGAATTATTTTACACAATATGAACATCATTATAATTACAATTGTAAAAAACATTTTTATAACAAGGATGGACTGATTTTCAGATTTCCAAATCAGAGTCAACTGTACATTTACACAGAATTGTCTTTGCATGAAGCCCAAAAGGGAACAGCATAAAAATGAGTGTTTCTGTAGCCCCTTTATTTTTGCTGACCAACAGTTTGTTAGAAAAGCAGCTTCAGGGACGCCTGGGTGGCTCAGTTGGTTAAGCAGCTGCCTTCGGCTCAGGTCATGATCCCAGTGTCCTGGGATCGAGTCCCACGTCGGGCTCCTTGCTTGGCAGGGAGCCTGCTTCTCCCTCTGCCTCTGCCTGCCTCTCTGTCTGCCTGTGCTCGCTCCTGCGCTCTCTCTGACAAATAAATAAATAAAATCTTTAAAAAAAAAGAAGAAGAAAAAGAAAAGCAGTTCAGGTTTGTTACCTAAGGTCTGAGACAGTAGAAGAGTCAAAGGCGTCATGAATCCACCTGTAAACGATGTTGTGCCTGACATCAGCCAATTCTGGAGGAAGTGGAGTCAGAGGATGCTTGCTTTCAAAGTGCTGCGTGAAGGTCTTAGGCTCTGGCGTGTCCTACAAACAGTGCAGGTATATATATATATATATATATTTAAAGATTTTATTTATTTATTTGACAGACAGAGATCTCAAGCAGGCAGAGACACAGGCAGAGAGAGAGGAGGAAGCAGGCTCCTCTCTGAGCAGAGAGCCAGATGCGGGGCTCGATCCCAGGACCTGGGATCATGACCGGAGCCGAAGGCAGAGGCTTTAACTCACTGAGCCACCCAGGCACCCCAGTGCAGGTATATATTAAGGCAGCTTTGGCAGCAGCTTTTTGGTCATGTCCTTATTTCTTCTTTTGTCCACCTTGCTTTCTGGCATTTTTCTGCTGAGACTGAATCTTCTGCTGTCCACGAGCCATATCTCATTGTTGGATGCCAATTCCAGAAGTTTCTTTGATAATTACAAGATAGTAACTATTTTGGTACCATTTTCATGCAGAGACCGCACAGCAAGAGAGGGCCTGGGGGGGGGTGGCCAGCGGGAGAGGAAGGGAGAGAGCGCCCAGCACCTCTTCCACCTCCTCCATCCGCCAAGGAGGGGCTAAAATCCCCACCCCCCCCTTTTTTAAAAGATTTTTATTTATTTATTTGACAGACAGAGATCACAAGTAGGCAGAGAGGCAGGCAGAGAGAGAGGAGGAAGCAGGCTCCCTGCTGAGCAGAGAGCCCGATGTAGGGCTCGGTCCCAGGACTCTGGGATCATGACCTGAGCCGGAGGCAGACACTTAACCCACTGAGCCACCCAGGTGCCCCTAAAATCCCCTTTTTATTTTTTATTTTATTTTTTAAAAAAATTTTAAAAAGATTTTATTTATTTATTAGTTAGAGAGAGAGAGCGAGCACAGGCAGGCCAGAGGCAGGCAGAGGCAGAGGGAGAAGCAGGCTCCCTGCCAAGCAAGGAGCCTGATGTGGGACTCGATCCCAGGATGCTGGGATCATGACCCGAGCCGAAGGCAGCTGCTTAACCCACTGAGCCACCCAGGTGCCCCTAAAATCCCCTTTTTAAATGCTTGCTTTATTACTTTCCTAAAAATTATCAGGAAGTTTGTCCCTCAGCATCTCTCATGCACAAGAAATTTGTCTTAGCTTGCCATTTCTGTCCTCTGTGAACAGTAAGAGATGAAAAACTCTTCCCCTCAGCCTAGCCAGAAGCCCTCACAGTCACCTGCCCCACCCACTGAGATTCTCCGGTACAAGCAGTGCTTCCATTTTCTGCTCACACGGCCAAGGGAGTAACACAAGCTCTGGGGGAAGGTACGTAGGTGACTTTTGGGTGGGCAACTTGACAGTATGTGTTTAAAATATGGATATAATTTGGGGGCACCTGGATGGCTCAGTCATTAAGCGTTTGCCTTCGGCTTGGGTTGTGATCCCAGGGTTCTGGGATCGAGCCCCACATCGGAGCAAGAAGTCTGATTTCCTTCTCCCACTCCCCCTGCTTGTGTTTCTGTTCTCACTCTTGCTCTGTCAAATAAATAAATAAAATCTTTCAAAAAAAAAAGTTAAAATATGGGTATAATTTGACCAAGAAATTCCACTTCTGGCACTTTATCTTAAAGACACAACCAGGCAAAGAAGAAGTCAAACTATCACTCTTTGCAGATGATATGATACTATATGAGGAAAACCCAAAAGGCTCCCCTCCAAAACTGCTAGAGCTTATACAGGATTTCAGTAAAGTATCAGGATATAAAATCAATGCACAGAAATCAGTTGCATTTCTTTACACCAACAACAAGACAGAAGAAAGAGAAATTAAGGAGTCAATCCCATTTACAATTACACCCAAAACCATAAGATACCTAGGAATAAACCTAACCAAAGAGGCAAAGAATCTATACTCAGAGAACTATAAAGTACTCATGAAAGAAATTGAGGAAGACACAAAGAAATGGAAAAATGTTCCATGCTCATGGATTGGAAGAATAAATATTGTGAAAATGTCTATGCCACCTAAAGCTATCTACACATTTAATGCAATGCCTATCCAAATCCCATCCAAATTTTTCAAAGAAATGGAACAAATAATCCTAAACTTTATATGGAACCAGAAAAGACCTCGAATAGCCAAAGGAATATTGAAAAAGAAAGCCAAAGTCGGTGGCATCACAATTCCAGACTTCAAGCTCTATTACAAAGCTGTCATCATCAAGACAGTATGGTACTGTCACAAGAAAACAGACACATAAATCAATGGAACAGAATAGAGAGCCCAGAAATAGACCCTCAACTCTATGGTCAACTAATCTTCGACAAAGCAGGAAAGAATATCCAATGGAAAAAAGACAGCCTCTTCAACAAATGGTGTTGGGAAAATTGGACAGCAACATGCAGAAAAATGAAATTGGACCATTTCCTTACACCACACACGAAAATAGACTCAAGATGGATGAAGGGCCTCAACGTGAGAAAGGAATCCATCAAAATCCTCGAGGAGAACACAGGCAGCAACCTCTTCGACCTCAGGCACAGCAAATTCTTCCTAGGAGCAATGCCAAAGGCAAGGGAAGCAAGGGAAAAAATGAACTATTGGGACTTCATCAAGATCAAAAGCTTTTGCACAGCAAAGGAAACAGTTAACAGAACCAAAAGACAACTGACAGAGTGGGAGAAGCTATTTGCAAATGACATATCAGATAAAGGGCTAGTATCCAAAATCTATAAAGAGCTTAGCAAACTCAACACCCAAAGAACAAATAATCCAATCAAGAAATGGGCAGAGGACATGAACAGACATTTCTGCAAAGAAGACATCCAGATGGCCAACAGACACATGAAAAAGTGCTCCATATCACTGGGCATCAGGGAAATACAAATCAAAACCACAATGAGATACCACCTCACACCAGTCAGAATGGCTAAAATGAACAAGTCAGGAAATGACAGATGCTGGCGAGGATGCGGAGAAAGGGGAACCCTTCTACACTGTTGGTGGGAATGCAAGCTGGTGCAACCACTCTGGAAAACAGCATGGAGGTTCCTGAAAACATTGAAAATAGAGCTACCTTATGACCCACAATTGCACTACTGGGTATTTACCCTAAAGATACAAACGTAGTGATCCAAAAGGGCACGTGTACCCGAATGTTTATAGCAGCAATGTCCACAATAGCCAAGTTATGGAAAGAACCTAGATGTCCATCAACAGATGAATGGATAAAGAGGTGGTATATATATATACAATGGAATACTCTGCAGCCATCAAAAGAAATGAAATCTTGGCATTTGCGACAACATGGATGGAACTAGAGGGTATTAATTATGCTTAGCAAAATAAGTCAATCGGAGAAAGACAACTATCATATGATCTCCCTGATATGAGGAAGTGGAGATGCAACGGGGGTGGGAATTAAGGGGGTAGGAAAAGAATAAATGAAACAAGATGGGATCGGGAGGGAGACAAACCAAAAGAGACTCTTATTGTCATAAAACAAACTGAGGGGGTGGTGAGGAGGGGGGTTGGGAGAGGGTGGTGGGGTTACATTATATGTTTATATAACAAATAATTAATTAATTATTTAATTAATAAGATAAAACCAGTCAGGGGACATGTGGGTGGCTCAGCCAGTTAAGTATCAGACTCTTTTTTTTTTTTTTTAAAGATTTTATTTATTGGGACGCCTGGGTGGCTCAGTTGGTTACAGTTGGTTAAGCGGCTGCCTTCGGCTCAGGTCATGATTCCAGCGTCCTGGGATCGAGTCCCACATCGGGCTCCTTGCTTGGCAGGGAGCCTGCTTCTCCCTCTGCCTCTGCCTGCCACTCTGTCTGCCTGTGCTTGCTCTCTCTCTCTCACAAATAAATAAATAAAATCTTAAAAAATAAGATTTTATTTATTTGACAGAAATCACAAGCAGGCAGAGAGGCAGGCAGAGAGAGAGGAAGGGAAGCAGGCTCCCCGCCAAGCAGAGAGCCCGATGCGGGGCTCGATCCCAGGACCCTGGGATCATGACCTGAGCCAAAGGCAGCGGCTCTAACCCACTGAGCCACCC